>PVKZ01003954.1:0-104671 GCA_004027375.1 Macroglossus sobrinus | reverse complement strand
CCCCAGTCTCTCCCCTGGGGGCGGAGAAGCGCCTCCCGCCAGCCTTTCTCGGGGCTGGCCCTGGGCCCGAGCCCCATTTTCTCAGGTCTGGCCTGCACGGGCCGCACCCACCGAGGGCCCCGCCCCCGCTTTGCCCCAGACTGTGGGAAGGCCCGCCGGTGCCAGGTGGCCCTGCGGGAGCCAGATGTCTGCCCCCTGGGCGGCCTGGCGGTGAGCTCAGGGGTGAGCTCAGCCTGGGCGTGGCTCTGCTGTTGGGTGAATTCCGTGGGCTCCCGCTGCTGGCGGGGAGCGGCCCCCGGCTCTCCCGGCGCACCTCCAGTCCCCGCGCTGTAGCGTTGTCTTCTGGGGCGCGTGTGATGGGGCCACTTGTCACAAACGGTGCCATGGAGTAGGGACCATGGGCCCGAGAACCTGTGACCTGATGTGCGGTGCCCACGGGGGGCGGGCGCTGGGGGGGAGGTGGGGGGACGGCAGTGGGGGTGCCGGCATGAGCTGAGGGAAGGGAAGGGCCGTTTTTAGTGGGTTCTGAGCCAGGCCCTGCAGAGGTGAGGGGACGTGTCCCGCGGGGGGAGATGACGGGGTGCGTCTGGGAAGAGGAGTGCCCCCCCCACATCGCGAGGAGCTCCCGAATCTTCATGTCTCTGGTGTCTTACAGTGCCTGTAGTCTGTCTTGTGTTTGGCGAGTAGACTGGCCCAAGTGTCACCAGGGGGACAGTGGGATCATTTAAATCGTCGCCTGCGTCAGCCGAAGGAGCAAACCCTAGAGGGGAGCGGGGACAGACGAGCCTCACGAGCGGCCGTGCTGACGGCCCAGGAGACGGCGCTCTGAGCGCCACGCGGCCACGGCCACGGCCCCGGCCCCGGCCCCGGCCCCGGCCGCGTGTGTGGTGTCCGGGGACAGTGCGAGGGCACAGGGCGGCCGGGCCAGCCGCAGGGTCGAGCGCGAGTGCTCGCGTGGGCTGGGGCCACCCAGAGCGCATCGCGGTTAAAGCAAGTACTGGCGGCATTCGTGGTGACCGAGGTTGTGACGTGAGGAGACGCGGCATGAGGTCAGGATGATCGGTGAGCGGGAGGTGGTGCCGTGAGCTCCTGCTCTACGTCCGCATTTCCCAGCCCCGTGGGGACGTGTGGCCCCCACCGTGCTGGAAGTGGGACCCATGCTGGAAGTGGGACGTGGCCGGCCCCGCCAAGCCCGGCTTGGGGGTGTGGCCCGCGGTGTTCCCGGGGCCTCGCGGGCCGGCCGCACGCCCAGCTCACCCGCCTCTCCCGTCGCCTGCTTGGTTTTGGGGGCTCTGCTGCCGTGAAGTCAACCCCAGAATGTGCAGGCTCCAAACGAGGACCCCAGCCTCTCCCGGCCTACTCGGGGCCCCCCTCCCCGCAGGCTCAGGGCAGCCTGGAGCTGCACTGTCAGGCCACGCGGGCCAGGCCCCTCCGCGTCTGGAGAACCGTTGCGTTTGCACGGGCTGTAGCCATCGACGTTTGCTCTTTTAGAAATTAAAAATCCGGTAATTCGTTTAAAAGAACACTACACCCAGCATGAGTTAACATAACATTTTTACATCAGAAGCTGCGTTTTCCGAGTACGAAGCGAGGAGGCGGGAGGCACGCCGGGTGCCCCGGGGCCGGGGCCCTCACGCCTGCTCTGCGCGGGCTCTTGGGCGCCCCCCTACACTCTGTGCGCCTGGCCCTCCGCCCCCTCTCCCGGCCTGTCCTCCCTGAGAGCTCCCGTCTGCCTGTCACTTCACTCTGTCACCGTCACCTCTGCCCTGCTCCTAGAGGGCTGCTGTCCCGCGGGGTAGCGCTTGCGTCCTGGGCTGGGGGGTCCTGGGGAAACGCGGGGGAGGGGGCTGAGGGCTTCGCGTCCTTCAGAGGCCACCAGAGTGGGCGCACGTGCGCCCGTTCTTGCCGAGCCGGCCGGGGTCGTCGGTGCGGGGTGCTCTTTGGGCCCGTGGAGGGGCCGGGGTGCCAGCAGCGAGGGGGCACACTCCGCCTGCTGTCTGCAGGCCGGGCGGTCCAGTTTCGGGGTCCTGACTGCTCTCTGAGCCTCGGCGCCGGATCTGGGGAGGGGGCTCGCAGCCCCTGCCCTGCAGAGAGCTTTGGGCCGGGATGCGGCTTCTGGAAGGTGCCTGGTGTGTGGCAGCCGTCCCGTCCTTGCTGCCAGGCCTGCCAGCTTCGGGGGACAGATGCGCTTACACCGGAGGGCGCCAGGGGCGAGCGGGGTGGGTCTTGCGGGTCGCGGTGTCCTCCGGCCCCGCTCTGGGCCGCAGGGTGTCTGCTGCGAGGCACAGAGGAGACTCGTTTCTGGGGGGGCTTTGGGTCTCGGGGTGCCCTTTGCCCGGCACCACGCAGTCTGACGTCAGGGTGGGGCCTCGGGCCCTCCGCTGGGGACGGTCTCCGCAGGCAGCGACTGAGGAACGCTTTGTGATGAAAGCACTTGTTTTTGAGCACATTCTGTCGCCCCTGCTGGGGAGGCCTCCTACCTCTTTGGCTAAAGAAGTGCTGGGCTCAGCTGTGTTCTGCCGTGAGTTCCTGGCGCTCGTAATTCACGTAAAACTAAACGTGACCTCGCTGGCCTCCGTGGACCTCTCCCGGCCGGCGACGCACTGCGGCCAGCCCCGCGCGGTCTCCGCCGCCCTCTCCCCCGGGTGCTCCCGCCGCCCTCTCCCCCGGTGCTCCCGCCGCCCTCTCCCCCGGGTGCTCCCGCCGCCCTCTCCCCCGGTGCTCCCGCCGCCCTCTCCCCCGGTGCTCCCGCCGCCCTCTCCCCCGGGCGCGCTTCTCCGGCATCCGTCAGCCTCCGGGAGTCGGCGCCCACGGCCCCGTGGGCCCGGGAGATGCTGGGCCCCGGCTGGCTGCGGATGGAGGGCAGGGGCGGAGCCAGGGCCCGTGGGCTGTGCCCTCGAGTCTGTGCTGGGGCCTCGTCCTTAGCCTGATGGTGCCGAGGTGGGATCAGGATGTGGCACCTGCAGACGTCCCAGTCGTCCTGTCGGTGCTTTCTGCTGGTTCCGCTGTAGCGGGGGTCGTGAGGTCCTCCTGGTAGCGCAGGGGTGATGAGGGGCCTCACCTGCCTCCGAGACCTGGGGGCCCCGCCAGGAGCCGTGCGCAGGCAGTCTGCAGTGCTGGGCCATTTCTCTCCCAGCAGTGTAAAATAAAGCAGGCCCTTCAGTGACATTTGTCAGGGTCTGGGGCGAAGACTAGACTCCCGGGCTGGTGGGCCTGGGCCTGGGGCCCGTGCTGCGGGGGCCGTGGCTGCGGCTGCAGGGCTGACCCAGAGGCTCGTAGGAGAGCCACGTCACCGGCCCTGCCGGCGGGGCTCCCTCCAGGCGGGCCCCGCCCCCAGGCTCCCCTAGACACAGGCGCCCGGGGTGGGGCTGCAGTGCCTACGTCCGTGTTGTCGACTCAGAGCTCCCGCGGACGCCCAGAGAGCGGGCCCTGTCATACCCTGCTCAGGAGACTGCTCGGACCCCCTTGCCCGGACTCGGATGGAGTCCATCTCCCATCCCCCTGACGGCCACCCCGCGGTCACCTGTTACCCTGCAGCCAGCTCAGCCCTCTGATGACACCTGACTCGTGCTCACGCGGGCTGGAGAGCCTCCCCATCCCGCTTGGCTGACCTCTGTGTGGCTTCGCTGGCCGTGAGCTCGGAGGACATTTGGACTCTAGACTCAGGACCCAGACACCAACCGGGGTGAGGGCGGAGCTCCCCACTTGTCCTAAAGACGCGCGTCCTGTCTGCCAGGGAGAGGCTGGGAACCCGTTCCGGTGGGAATAGCATCGAAGAGCGATACCCTCGGGAGGAAACGCCCCCAGGGAGGCGGAGGGTCTCTGCGGTGGAAGCCGCAAGGCGCTGGGGACAGAAATCGGAGACACGGACGAAAGGAAGGTGGTCTGTGCTCACGAGCTGGAAGGATCAGCGTGAAAACGCCCACCCCCCCGAAGAGACGCGGAGTCGGCACGGGCCCGTCAGAACCCAGCGCCTCTCGCACAGGACCAGAGCGGACGGCCCTTAGCGCCGCGGAGCCACGACAAGTGCCAGAGCGGCCCTGAGGGGAGCACCGCACTTCCTGACGGCGGGCTGCGCTGCGAGGCAGTAGGACCCCAGGGCAGCGTGGTGCCGGACGCGTGGCCCGGAGGACCCGCGTCGCGGCCCAAGAGCAAAGCCACGCGCACGTGGTCAGCGGGGCCGGGTCACCCCAGGGGAGACAGCAGGCTGTCGGGGACACGGCGCGGCCACAGGCAGAAGAGTGGGACTCGACGCGGCAGGCCCAGGGCTTCATGCCTTGCCCCCCCCTCGCCAATCACGGGGTCCCAGCAGGGTGAGGGCGTGGTAATGAGTCCCAACTGAGACACCTTTGAGACAGCGAGGCCCCCGACGGTGCGGGCAGCTGCGGCGTCGAGTGTGGACGAGCGAGCAAAGGCTTCTTCGGAGCAGGAGCGCCCCGTCTGGCACCCTCCTCTTTTCTGAGCCTTTCCCCGAGCGTTCGTGGCACCCGCCGGGAAGCCGAGGGGTCGGGGAGCTGGCGCCCGGGGCCCCTCAGCTGTGCAGGGTGTGCGGACTGCAGAGACGCCGCGTACGGCGGTGCGTGCCACCTTCCGGCCGTGGAAGGTGAGGCGAGCGTGCCCCGTCCCTTTCTCCTCCCCGGGGGCCCCCTCCCTCCTGGAGGCTCTGGGCCCCGCACCTGGACACGTCGCGTGGTCTCTCCTGTTTCTTACTGTTCACAGCAAAAGCACGGTGGGTCTTTCTTGGGGTCTCGCTGGAAGGTGCTGGGAGCCTCCCGCGGCTGGTGGGGGCTCTCAGGTCGGGCAGTGGCCCCGTGGGGCTGGAACCTGGTGTGTGGGGAAACGGCTAGACGTCCCCGCTGTGCTGCGCGCAGAAACAGTGTCGCAAGGGCTCCTGCTGATACATTGTGTCACATAGTTTCTCTTCCGGCCACGGGCCTGCTCCCGCTGGGTCCCGGCTTCTGGATGGTCCTCCATCCGACAGATGGGACGGGACTGCTTCTGCATTTCTTCATCAATGAGCTGAGCACGTGGTTTTTATCTTCGTTGCCTCTAACGAGTCGTCTGCTGCGGCCGCTCCCATCGGTCTCAGGATGCCGTGTCCAGATTCGCGTGGTCACTGCTGAGAAGGGCTTTTTCTTGCTCGTTCCTTCCCCTGCACTCGCCGCACAGAGCCCCTTCCGTAGAGGTGGCGGACGGCGGGCTGTCACCGGCAGATGCAGCGAGGCCTCGGCAGCGGCCACTGCTTGGCGTCGTCTGTCTGCACGGTTCTTGTCACTGCGCGGCGGGAAGGCGCGACTCCCCTGCAGCTGCGCCTGGGCGCGCTTCGCAGAGACGTCTCCTTGTCGCTGTCACCTCAGAGGGGGTGTTCCCGGGCTCACGGAGCACGTGGCTGCTCCTGGTGGCCCAGGCCTCGTCTCTCGGCCAGCGGCCTGTCCTTGCCCAGTGGCGACCAGGAGTTGGTGCCGGGACACGCCAGACCAGAGGTCACAGACGGGGCAGCCAGGCTGGGGTCACGGCCCCCTGAGCCCGCTCGGGAGGCCCCTGGGGCGTGTCTGAGTGCCCCGGCCCCGCAGGCCCTGCCGCCCCCTCAGAGCCGCACACCTTCGGGGGGACCAGGCCGCTCACGGGGCCCGTCTGGGACTCCAGCGGGAAGAGGGCCGTTCCGTCCGGTGCCGGGACTCGGAAAAGCCGCCTCTCCCTGCCCTGTGATGGGGAGACAGACGGCTCTCACGCTGCAGGTGGAGTGGACCCCGTGGCCACCAGGGGGCACTGCCGGCCTGGCAGGCAGGCTGAGGCCCGGGGCCCCCACTCTGGGCCAGGTGATCACCCGAAAGCAAGCCTTTACCTGTTGCGGGGGTTCCAGTGGTGGGAGCGCCCGCCCCGAACCGGACCACGTAGGTGTGGACGGGGTCCGGCCAGACGGACACGGGCGTGCGGCCAGCCCGGTGAGCACGGTGAGGCCAGCTTGCTGGCACAGGCAGAGACAGCACGCAGGACACCCGCGGCCAGCACGTCGGCATTCCCCTCCGCGTTCTCGGCCCCCCGCACCCCCAGTGGCTGCGGTCCCCCTTCCAGGCGAAGACGGGGACTCTGGCCCATGAGGAAGGACCTCCAACGCTGACAGACGCAGGCGGTGGAGGGCGCGCCCTCCGTGGTCGCCGCCGGGGAGGTCATGACCCCCAGTGCATCAGTCAGCCCCCCAGAAAGGCCCCGGCACGTGGAGCCGGCCGCGAGCTGTTCGGCACCCACTGCTCACAACCAGGCGTTCTGCGGAGTAAGAGACGGAGCCAAAACCAGGAGGAGGAAAGGGCGTTGCCTCTGAACAGCCAGATCAAACGGTAGCCATCGTCTCCCCAGAACCGCGGCGGCTGTGAGCACCCCAAAAAGAAGAGCAGGTCTGCCACGAAGGCATGGCCAGAGAATCAGAGAGCAGTGGGGCAGCGGTTACAAACCGGAACCCTGTGTGAGGCACGGGAGGGAAAATGGGGTGCCCTCTCCTGCAGAAGAACAGGAAGCCAGGTGTAGACGCCGGGCTGCGGGTGAGGACGGGTGCGGGCGCGGCAGCCACGGCGGAGCTCCAGAAAGCGCTGGAGGCGGGGTGGGGTGGGGTGGGGGGTACTAAAGGAGCTCAGTCTTTCCGGGTCGCAGGCAGCGAGGTCAGGGTGGACAGCGCTCAGCGTGCCTCACAGTGCGTGTTCCCAGGGGGCACGGCCGTGATGGGAGGACCAGGGGGCACGGATGTGGTGGCTGAGGACGCCAGGCGTGACGGGAGGGTCCACAGCTCGCAGAGAGAAGCGGAACAGGATCCGAACGCAGAGTCTCAGCCAGAACCTGAGACGTGGTCCTTGGGGTCGTCCAGCGAGACGGCGTGTCCGCGCCGCCCGCCACTCACGGCGAGGGTGGGAGCGGGCTCGCCCTCGGGGCCTGTCCCGCGGTGGCCCCTTCCGGGAAATGTCCGAGGGGTCCCGTGCCCTAGAGAGGACGGGACTGTGATGGGGACGGGGGACAACCCTGCCAGCGCAGGGTGCTGCGCGCTGAGGACGCGTGCCCGAGACCCCGTGCCCCGCCCCTGCGCGTGCGCACAGGAGGCCGCTCGGAACTTCCGGTGTGCACGGGCACGTGGGGCAGCTCCAGCCTGTCCCTCCGGAATGCTCCCTGGACCCCGGACGGTGGCCTTCCCCGTGTAACAGCTGTGTGGGGACAGCCTGGCACCCTGGGCAGAGCTAAGTGTGGGGCGAGCCAGGGACGCCCCCCCATGAGCCTGTGGAAGGGGCTGGGGTGGGGGGGTCCTCAGCCTGAGCCTCTTGGGGCCCCTGCTCTGCACATGTCCCCGCCGCCCTCCGTCCCCGTGTCTCTGTCGGAGGACCTGCAGGTGACCAGGCCGGGCAGGGAGGGCCCTCCCCAGGCTGCCCGGGAGCAGGAGCTGCGTCCTGCCGGTGGCCGCTCCCTCCCGTGCGGGCTCCGGGCCGCCTTCCCGGGCACTGAGCCTGGGCTAAATCCTGCAGCCGAGGCTTTTATACCCGCGAGGAGGGCGGGCGCCTTGGCAGGCCCCACGGGGCCCCTCCCTTCGGCCGCCCGGGCACTGGCCGCTGGGCTCGGTGTCTGCTTGGCTGGTGAAGGCTGAGGAGTGACGGGATGGTGTGTCACCTGCCCCTGTCGTGAGGCCCCCGGCTTCTCCGAGCCTGTGACATTGCGGGGAGCTGGTGAGCACCGGTGCTCGGGGCCCTTGTAGCCAGCGTCTGTCCTCACGGGGCCTTGTGGCAGCTGGGGCTCCTCCCCGGAGCTCAGGGGTGCTCCTCGCTGGGTCTCAGCCAGCCTCCCACGCTCGGCCACCTTGCCATGCCCGGGCCCGGCTGGCACGTGCCTGGCAGAGGCTGGTGCGGGGCTCAGGCGGGGAGACTTGCGGGGGGCGGTTGGCATGTGGCCCGGGCACCTCTGCCCTCCGCGGCCAGTGGTGGCCAGCGGCCAGGCAGGATGACGAGGCAGGTTCCAACAGCCCCTTTCATTGTTTGGAGTCTGGCTCGACTTGAACTTGACACGGCAGTGCTGGTGCGGGTGCCCTGGGCCCTGGCATGCGGGGCAGCCTGACCCCCCGCCCCCTGGGGCTCCTCCGCCTGGCCCCAGCCCTGCTTCCTGGGGTCCTGGCATGCCCACGGTCCCCTGGTGCCTGGGCTTCAGGCGGCCCTTGACTCCAGCCTGACCCCTCAGGCCCTCCCGGCCTGCGGCCCGGGGCTCTTCCCGACTCCCTGGGCCTGGCCATGTGGGCCGCAGGGTGACTGTGTGAGGGCCAGGGCCCTGCGCCCCACATCTGCTGTCTGGCTCTCCTTGGCACACCTGGCCTGCATGCAGCGGCACCAGGGGGCACGGCCACCACCGTCCTGTCCTTTGCTGGGCTTGGGGCGTTCTCCTTCTCCGATCCCCCCTCCGCCGACTGGCGCTGGGGAGCAGAGCGGCCTTGCCCGTGGCAGCTGGGGCTGCCTGTGATGCTGAGCCGTGGCCAGGCCTGGAGACGAGCGCCCTCCCTCGTGAGTGCACCCCGGAGGGGCCTGGAGCAGGCGGCTCGTGCTGTCCCCACCTGTGCCTCAGCTTCCTCCTCTGTAAGACGGGGCGTTGAGGTTCGAGTGAGCCGGCACCTGCGAAGTCGTCGGCGTGTGCTGAGGGCAGTTCCGCGGACTCACAGGCGTCCCCCGCAGGCTCAGCATCGCCCCTCACACAGTGCGCCCCTGGCCGCTGAGGCGAGTAGGAGTGGGCGGGGGTGCTGAGGCCCAGGAGTTGGGGTTCCAGGCACTCGGGGCCTTCCTGTCGTCCCCCCCTCACACACACACAGGGCTCCTGGCCCGCGAGGTCTCAGGACACAGGTGGGGGGGCCCATTCCAGCACCCTGGGGTGCACTGGGTGTGGGCCTCGGCACGGGTCCCTGCCCCAGTAGACGTGGCCTGCGGGGGTGCTGTAGAGAGCGCCGGGGCTGCCGCTGGGGGGGTCGCCCCTTCCTCTGTCCTGCCGGGCCACGTGGACGGGGCACCGCGGCGAGGGCCTCAGTCCCTGCGGGTTGGCCCACACCGTGGAGTCCGCGCCCGCAGCCCAGCGCCGGCCGCCCCGTCTCTGCCGCACGCGCCACCCCGGGCCACCCCGTTTCACGCCCCACGTGGCAGCGCTGGTCGTCCCTCCCTGAGCTCTGGCGAGGTGGCCCCACGTGGCACACCCGATGGGCCCGAGCAGTGGAGGCAGCGTCTTTGGCTTCGCGAGGGGGTTGTGTTTCCTCGCGGGCCCGCCGGCCCGCCTGCCGCTGGCGGATCGGGGTGGCTGGGTGTGTGGACAGCGCCCCCCAGCCCCAGCCTGGTGGCCTCAGGAAGGTGCTGTGTGCGTGTTTGTGGGGTCTCCCGCCCTCAGCGGGACGGGGCAGCCTGTGCCCAGCTCCAGCTCTGCCCACTCTGGATGCCCTGAACCCGCTGGCCTTGTCTCCCCAGGGCTGTCCCAGGAGGTGCACCACGAGCCCGCGTCCCCACTCTGCACGTGACAGCAGCCCAGCCGGGCGACACTGCCCGGTGTCCTGTCTCAGCCTGGCTGGGGTCAGGCAGGGGTGCTGTCGTCCCCAGAGAGCCACCCGAGGCTTGCTGACGGGGCCCCCCCTCGGGCGCCCCCCCCCCCCGCAGCGCCCCAGAGGCGCCACTTTGAAAGGGCGGCTGGGACACGCCCCCGTGGGGCCGACTTGGCCGGGGCGGCCTGTGAAGGCAGCAGCTCTGTGTGCAGCCGGAGCCCTGCTTCCCGCGTCCTCATTGGCCGCGTCCGCTGGCTCCCGGGCGGCAGGGAGGGCGCGGGCGGGCGCTGCGGCCTCCCTCCCTCTCCCTGGGCCTCTGTGCTGCCCCGCCATGCTGGGGGACCACGGCAGCCTCCCCGCAGACCGGGCTCTGCTCAGCCAGCCCCCCAGAACCGGGCTCAGCTGCAAAATGGTGCTGCAGGCCGTCGGCAAAGTGCTCAGGTGAAGGGGGCGGGGCGGTTGTCTGTCCTGTCCCTGGTCCCTGCCCCTGGGCTCAGTGCGGGCAGGAGTGGCTGCAGTCGTCTGCCGGGCCGGGGTGACCGACGGGGCCGGGGGCAGAGGCAGCCAGCCGCTGTCAGCGGCTTCGTCTCTGCAGCAGGGTCGCCTCTGAGTGTGTCACCCCTGCTGCCCGGGGGAGACGGGGCCCACTCGGCGCTGGTCCCCGTGGGGTGGCCGTGGGCTGGCCAGTGAGTTCCAGAGCCTGTGTGCACCTGAGCCCGTGTGTGCTCGAGCCCGTGTGTGCCTGAGCCCCCAGCCGTGTGTGGGATGGTTTCCCCGTCCCCTGCCACCGCGGGTCACTGCATGCCACATGGGAAACCAGAGACCCGCCACCCGCTCCCGGAGCCCTGCCTGGTCCTGCCACGCGTGAAATGGGGACGGGGGCGGGCCAGCCTGGTCTCCGGGGCATCAGTTCAGATGGGGAACGGTGACCGTCACGGGCAGCGTAGGGGTCTGTGTGCGCCTGGGAGGGGCCGCACCCTGAAGACGGACGGCAGGACTGACGGTCTGAGCTGCGGTACGTGCCCACGGTGCCAGCAGGCCCTGTGGGAGGCGGGCCAAGGCCACCGCACTGCTGGGCCGGGGAAGGCTTCACGGCGCGGGGGACACGTCGGCCGGTGCTGGGGCAGAGCGCGCTGCGCGCACAGGGGCCGCGTGCTGGCTGCACCCCGGGTCAGGGGCGCGGGCACCGCCTCCCGTGCGGGACGCAGGCAGTGGGCCTGCGAGTCCTCCCCAGTCCGCCTGGGGCTGCTCCCCCCGGTGGTACACGGAGGCCGGTGAAAGCCTGCCCGTCGGGGCCGCCCGCCAGGCCGGTAAACCGAGAGGGACAGCCTGGTGCCCTTTCTGTGGCATTGGGCCGGCTGCTGCCCGTGGGTTTGGCGGGGACTCGAGGAGGGTCCCGTGGGGTCTCCCCAGCCCTCCTGAGGCTCTGTGACAGAAGCGGGTCACAGTGGCCTCAGGCCAGGTGGGACCGAGGGGACCACGGGGAGCCTCCAAGCATCACGAGATGGTTTTCAAGTACCAGCGGAGGTCACTGCCTTAGACACAGGAGCTCGGGGCAGAGGGGACCTCCCGGGCTGGTCCTGGCTTTCTGACAGGCGGCGTCTGTCTCCACAGCAGAGACCCAGGCTCAGGAGAAGGACTCGGGCAGAGGGTGTCACGACCTGCCCGCTCGCCACGCCGAGCAGTGTGTGCGAGGACTTCCGCAGGGCCCCGGGGTGTCCCCCGCCCCTCCTGGGGGGCTCCCTGTGCAGGGCCGAGGGGCCGCACGGCTCCGGGGACAGCCCCACCGCACGGCAGGGACCCCGGAGTGCGCGGCGTGCGCGCGGCCCCCGTGCCTGCGCTCCGGCCCCCGCGCGGCCCGGCCCGGCGCCCGGGGTCGTGGCCCGGCCCGCCCGTTCCCAGGACACCGCGGCCCTGCCTGGCACGGGTCACGCCCCGCACGGAGCGTGGCCCGGCTCACGTCGCCTTTTAAGGCAGCGGAGCGCTGCGGGGTGCCGGAGGGAAGCATGTTCCTGGCACTCGGGGAGCATTTTTCCTTCCTGCTTCTCCTAAACAAGCCAGCAGCGACTTCTCAAAACAGAACGAGAAGGGACAAGGTCAGGGAGCTGCAGGGTCGGCCCCGCTGTGACACAGCCCCCCACGCGAGCCTCGCGGGGCTGCAGGCAGCGGCCACAGGGGGTCCCTAGGGCGGCGACGCCCGGCTTGGTGGGCAGTGCATTTCCACGTGGGCTGTGGGGACGGTGACAGAAGCCGGGCGTGAGCGGCTGTGCTGCTGCGGGGTGTGCGGGCCTCGGGGGGTGAGCGGGGGGGCCAAGGCGCGGTGGGCCCGACTTCGGAGCTTGCCGGCCCGCCCTGCAGGGGTGAGCCCCCTGCCCCCCCCAGTCTGTGGCTCCTCAGGGCGGCCCACTGGGTGCTCGGTGCCCGCCCTCGGTCACCCTCTGTCCCCGGGAAGGGGCCCCTTCTGGACGACCCCTGAGTGTCACCCAGGCAGCCCTTCTGGGAGAGAGAGGGGTCACGACGGTGTGGGTCCGTTGTTTGTTTTCTCAGAGTCGCGGTGTCGGCCATCAAAGAATCCAGGTCACAGAGGGACCGTGACCCTGAGCTGTGATGCGAGCAGTTTTCCCTTCGGGTGTCCTGGCTGTCCCCCGGGGACCCAGAGCTAAACACGCAAACGTCGCTGGCCTTGCTCAGGCTCCCAGCCTGGATGCGGGTGCTCCCCTGGGGGGCCCCACGCCGGGGGCTCTTTGCTCCGAGGCACTTTCTGCCAAGGTGGGCCCCAGCGTGTGACAGTGACCTGGGCCAAACCCGCCCGGGCCCACATTCCCAGCCAGGGCTCCGGGCCTCGATCTGGGGCCGTTTTCCTCCTTGGGGGACACGCCAGGCCTGCCCCGGCCACACGCCGCCCCGCCGTGCCTGGGGCATGAGGCTGGTTCTGGGGCGGTGGGGGCGCCCCCTCGCTGAGGCTGCTCGCCGCACAGCTCTGGCTCCTGGGGTTCACTGTGTGCGGACAGAGCCACGGACGCTAGAAGCGTGTTTTCGTCACGTGTGTAAAAACAGCCCCAGCGGCCCTTCCGTGTTGAGTGACAGCTCATTTTTATGGAAATAACTGGTTTCCTGAACAAGCAAACGCGGGGTGAGCAGAGGCTGATCCTGCAACTCTCTGTCTCGTCCGGTCCCTGGAGACCGCACCGTGCCCGGGCACAGGCGGCGTACGTGGGGCCAGGACTACGGGCGGCCTGGAGGCTGGGCCGCGGGGGTGTCGGCGCACAGTAGGTGCTCAGCTAAGGGCAGCCGTTGGGTCGTGCGCACGGGACGCGCGCCCGCCTGCCCGGTGGGACTCTGCTCAGAGGTCTGCCGGTCGTCCCCGTCTGTCCCGCCCGGCGGTCCTGCCTCGGTAGCCCAGGCCCCGGGCGCGGGCCAAGCAGGCTGCGGGGCCACCACCCAGCCTTTGCTGTCCCAGGTTGGGCCCTGGGACACCGGGCCTCCGCTGGCGTCTGCACCCTGCCCTCCGCGTCGCAGTGGTGGGACGGCCCTGCCGGGTAGGACACGGGCCCCTGAGCGTGGGGACCGCACGGGCACCCGGCAGCCGGCGGGAGCAGAACCTCCGGGGGCGTCTCTGGGGGGCCCCCGCGCGCCCCGCGGTGACCCGCGCCCCGTGTCTCGGCAGGAAGTCCAAAGCGAAGCCCAACGGGAAGAAGCCGGCGGCGGAGGAGAAGAAGGCATACCTGGAGCCCGAGCACGCGCAGTCCCGCATCACCGACTGCGAGTTCAGGGAGCTGGTGGTGCTGCCTCGCGAGATCGACCTCAACGAGTGGCTGGCCAGCAACAGTGCGTGCGGCGCGCGGGGGGCGGGGGGCGGGGCCCTCGGGGTCCCCCAGGGCTCCTTGTGGAGGGCGAGGCCCGGCCCGGCCCGTCCCCATCGGGCTCACGCCCGGGCAGCTGGAAGCGGAGGGGCGGGGGACGCGGTGAGGGTCCTGCCCGCGGTGGGCCCGGGACGCGGGCGCCAGGGAGAAGCTGAGGTGGGGGTGTGGCCGCAGTGCCGTGGGTGTGGGAAGGGCGTGGCTTGTGGGAGGGGCGGTGGCCGTCACCCCACACCCCCTATGCAAGCCCGGGCTCAGGGCTGAGGGCCACCAGGTCACCCGCACTGGTGGCAGACTCCCACAGGGAGCTGGGTCTTTGGAGGGGGCGGGCTCTAGGCAGGGGCTGGAGCCGCCTTCTGCTTTAGTGGGTGCCCAGGGGCGCCCCGGACCCAGCTGGTGTTGGTCAGAGCGGGGTTCTGAGCTCGAGGGGCCCGGCCTCCCGCGGGGATGGCACGTGTGCGCCACCCTCGTGCGAGGGCTGCAGGCAGCACCCAGGCCCGTGCCGCGCACCAGGGCCTGCGTCTGCGGCCCGTGGAGCGTGGAGGCCGGGCCAGGGTTCGAGGCCCGGGCGCTGGCGCGTCGGAGGTGGTCACGCCCGGCCCTTCCCCCCGCAGCCACCACCTTCTTCCATCACGTGAACCTGCAGTACAGCACCATCTCGGAGTTCTGCACGGGGGAGGCGTGCCAGACCATGGCCGTGTGCAACACGTGAGTGCCGCCGGGCGTGGCCGGGCCCGTGGGCCCGCGGGGGGTCTGTCCTCTCCTCAGACCCCCTCGCACCGTGTCCTGCGAGGCTTCCCGACCACGGGGCCTTCGGCGGGGCGCGGAGCTCGGCCAGGAAAGGGGCCCTGGCCTCGTGGGTCCTGTGGGGGCGCCGGGGGCCGGGCAGAGGCCACGAGGCCGTGTTCCTAGCGCCAGGGCCGTCTCCAGTGGACGTGCCGGCTGGCTTCCTGAGTCCCCGCTCCAGCTGCTTGTCCCCGAAGCCACGGCTCTCCCTCGGGACTCCTGCTCTGCCGGGAGGGAGGCGGGGGGGGGGGCTCGCTGGCCGCCCTGCTCCCTCACGCCCTCGGTGTCAGCGTGTGGGGACCGGGGCGCGGGCTTGGTGTGGGGCTGCCCGCATGCAGACCTGACTCCGTGGCGTGCGACTCGGGGTCAGGGGAGCCTGAGCCCCTGCTGGCTCTGGTCTGCCACCCACCTCACGGAGCCGTCGTCACGAGCTGGCGAGCGTGTGGCGCCCCGGGACTCACATGAGGTCACAGGGAGGGGGCTCACTGCCAGTTCCAGAGGAGAGGGGTCCACAGAACTCCACCGCCCCCACTGTCCCGGACCAGCGGGCCCCCAGGAAGCGGGGCCGAGGACAAACCAGCGGTGATGTCGGCGACTCCGGGGGGGAGGAGACAGGGCCACGCTGAGGACGCGCTGGAAGGAAGCACGTCTGCGCCCTTCCCGAGTTCGTCAGAGGCGAGCCGCCGATCCGGGGAGCCCGTGAACCCCGCGAGGACGGCCGCATCCACGTGTCGCGTCCACGCGCGGACTGAGGAGGGGACAGCTTGGCGGCCGCAGGGCCTGTGCAGACACTGTGGGGTGGCTCCCGTGACAGGCCTCGGGACGCTGCGGAGCCCGGCGACATGCAGAGGGGCTCGGATGAAGGACCGTGGGGAGCCGGCAGAGCCGCTCCCCAGGGGCTGCGACAGGGAGCCCCAGTGAGGAGACGCGGGACCACCCCCTCCCCGCGAGTTCTCCAGAACGCGTCTGGGCGAGCAGAAGACGGCGTCCGTGTGTGCAGGGGGAGGACACGGCCACGCTGGCTCGGGGACACCAGGGACCCATGGGGTGGCCTGTGCGGGCTCTGACAGCAGGGGAGCTAAGCACGTGTCGTGTGGTCCTTTGAGCAGCCTCTCGAAACGTGTCAACGGTGCCGTCAGATCGTCACCGGTACGTTAAACGCATCTCCCTTTGCCAGGCAGGGGAGGAGCCGGGAGTGGAGAACACGGGGAGCAGGGCGTACCAGCCGCGGCGACACAGAGTTAAACGGTGCAGCTGCGACAGCCCGCGTCCCCGGCGGGGGCACCACTGAGACCCGGAGGGCGCACGGGTGCGCTGTTTGTCGAGTGAGCCGGCTGCAGTGTCGACAGGACAGTCGCTCTGAGTGCGGGGACGTAGGTTGAAAGGAAAGGGGCGAAGACGAGGTACCAGCGAAACACCCATCAGAACGCAGGCCGAGCCGCTTCGTGGGGAAGGGACTCCGAGGGGTGGAGCGGGGTGCTTGCCCCCAGGAGGGCCGCTCCGCTGACAGGTGTCGACCCTGCTCGCGCACGCACAGAACAACACAGCTTCTACGCAGACAGACAGGACTGGACGGAGGAGACAAGTCAGGTAGCTGAAGACTCCAGATCTCCCCCAGAAACAGGGCACCAGTAGAGAGAGAGCCGGCGAGGATGTAGGCTCAGTACCGCCGCCAGCCGACAGAGTCAGGTGACACCCAAGGACACTGCGCCCTCGGCAGCGGAGCGGGCCGCACCCCGGCTCCCGAGGCCGCCTCTGCTGGACCTCAGAGGCGGAGTCACGCAGCGTGAGCTGTCGGGCCGTAACGGGATCGAGCTAGACCGCGATGGTCAGCAGATGCTGGGAAGTCCCCAGACGTTTGGACGCTGACACGTCCCGATGATCCGTGGGCCGGAGAGGGCGTCTCGCGGGAAATCAGAAGGTTTTAGACTGGACGCAGGTGAAGCTGCGGCGTGTGCGGTTTGTGGGACGCAGCTACCGCGACGCTCGGCGGGCGCTGACGGGATTCGACGCTGATTTGAGAAGGAAGCGCTCGGGCCAGCTGTCCGCGCTTCCGTGCTAGGCACCGAGGAAGGGAAGAGAAGACAAACTCAAACTGAGCAGAGGGGAAACGAGAGCGCCGATCACCGAGACGGGTTTCTGAAAACACTAGGGAAAGTCGGTGAGACCCAAAGCTAACGCCTGGAGAGATCCGTGAGATCGACGGACCCTCAGCTGGCAGAGGTGAGAGAGGAGGGAAGGTCATCCACGTAAGGAAGGAAGCGGGAGCCCCTCGAAACCCAGCGGGTCCCAAAAGGGACACTGAAGAAGCAGTAGCAAAACACCGTGTGTGACGTGAAGGCGACAGCTTGACACAGACCAAGTCCTTGGAAAGCACAGGCAGTCAGTCGTAGGTCACCTGAGACGCTACCTGTCTCAGGAAGGCGGGGCGAGGGGGTGGAGGCACGTGAATCAGAACAGGAGATGCAGAATCGTGTCCTTTCCCGTAAAACACGCCGACCCCAGGCGCGGGCACACGGGGGCAGAGAGCACGCCATGGGAACGCCGCCGGCCCCCCAGGAGCCAGCAGGGCACTTGGTGGCCCCTTACCGAGCGGAGCGCTCACCCGCTGTGGGTGTGGGGGCCGCAGCCCCGGACGAGCACCCCACCCCACCGAACGAGGGCCGTGCACCCCAGGAGCGTGCCGCGGTGTGGCAGCAGCCGGCCCAAGTGCCCCAACCCGGGACGACCCAGGCGCCTGAGCCCGAGCGCCTGGACGGGGCGCTGCTCCCGGGCGGGACAGAGGGACCGCGGGTCCCCGCAGCGCCACCTTCCCGGGGGGCCGTGGCTCGAGGGCCAGGGCTCGCCCTGCCTGCTCGTGCGTGTGGGCCTGTGCGTGGGCCGACGTGCACGCTCCTGGCTCACATGGCTTTGCTGTGCGGCGACTGACAGTGGCCACGAGGGGAGCGTTGAAGGCAGCGTTGGTCTTTCCAGCAGATGGGGCCGCCCAGCGTCTCTCAGGCCTCACGGCAGGAGACGTGGGTCCCAGTGGGTCCCTTCCTGAGACTCTGGCGCCTGCGGCGGGGCACCCCGCCCCTCAGGGAGGGTCCTCGGGCCCCTCGTCCTCGGCGGAGGCCTGCGTGTCACTGCGGCTGTGCTGCCCCAGGCCCCGATGCTGGCGCGTTGCGGTGGCACAGTTGTCCCCGGGCCACCTGGCTGGGGTCAGGCCTGCTGTGAGAAATGGGGACCCCTGCTGTCCCCACGACAGGCCTGGCAGGGTGGCAGGAGTGGGTGAGCCCCAGCGGCTGTCGCCCAGGGGTGCTCGGTGGGCTCGGGAATGCAGGGCAGCTTGCTGGAACCAGCCTGGGGTCCCAGCCTGGGCGAAGCGGGGAGTGGAGGTGGGGGCGTCTGTCGTGTAAGCCGGCTGTCAGACCGGGTCACGTCACCTGCGTGGGGGCGCGTGAAGCCCGGTGCCAAAGGCTGGCCAGCGTCAGGCGGGGGAAGGGTTGATGGAGTCGGGGTGCAGGCTGCAGAGGGGTGCTCAGTTACCCACAGGGGCAGCGCCATGTTCGTGTGGCCACGCCAGTGAGCAGACAGGTGTCCCCTCCCCCCGCCCTCCCGCGGCTCCAGGTCCCGCCCTCGGAGAGCTGTCCCGCAGCAGCAGGGCCGCCGGCTGGGGACACCGGGGCACGGCTGGTGGCGGCGGCGCGATGCGCGCCCCCCAGTCTGTGTGCGTGTCCCCTGGGGCGGGGCCCGAGTCGGGAGGGTGGCGGGAGGGTGGCTCGCGTCCGTGTGAGCTGGAAGGCTCGCTTGGTTTCACGGCCGGACTGACACTGCGAGAAGCCACTGGGGGTGCTCACGTCCCCACGTGCTCTAGCCTTGTCACCTGAGCATCGGGTCCCTGTCCCCCAGGTCCCTGTGCCCCGAGTCCGCTTGTCCCACTGGGCTCCTGGAGGGGATCTGGCTTCTCTGGGCGGGCGGAGGCCTGGCTGACGGGCGTGGCTGGGCGCGGCCATCAGGGGCCACGCGGCAGGAGGTGCAGGTGCCAGGTGGCCGCGGCCGCCCCGCACAGGTGCGCAGACACGCCTTCCTCCCCGCGCGCTGCTTGCAGGCGGTGCAGACGGACCCTCGTCACACGTGGCTCCCGGTCCCCACAGGTCTTTCCCCAGGGGCTCTGGAGCAGGAGCCCGGGCACCTGCCACACCTCTGCCTCTGGTGGCCGCCCGCGCAGTGCCACCCCACACGCCCGGGCCAGGGCGCCCGTGTGGCTGGGGCTGACGCTGGGACGGGCCCCTGTCCCCGCAGACAATACCACTGGTATGACGAGAGGGGTAAGAAGGTCAAGTGCACGGCCCCCCAGTACGTGGACTTCGTCATGAGCTCCGTGCAGAAGCTGGTGACCGACGAGGACGTGTTTCCTACCAAGTACGGTACGTGCCTCCCGCCACGGCCCCTCGGCGGCCGCCGCTGCGGTGGGGCGGGCAACCCCGCGACCCGGGCTGCGGGGCAAGGCCGATGCCCTGTGGCAGGGGTGCCCCCGGCCGTGGCCAGCAGCGCCCCCCGCCCGCCCGGCTCTGGGACCTGCGGGCAGACGGGCGGTCCCCGTGGCCGTGGGGCAGGCTGGGCAGGGCCTGGCGGGGTCTCAGGCCGCGCGGGGGGCGCGCGCAGGGCGGGGTGACGGCCGGCCTCACCCCGCAGGCCGCGAGTTCCCCAGCTCGTTCGAGGCGCTGGTCAAGAAGATCTGCAGGTACCTGTTTCACGTGCTGGCGCACATCTACTCGGCCCACTTCCGCGAGACGCTGGCCCTCGAGCTGCACGGACACTTGAACACGCTCTACGCGCACTTCATCCTGTTCGCCCGCGAGTTCCACCTGCTGGACCCCAAAGACACGGCCGTCATGGACGACCTGACGGAGGCGCTGTGCGCCGGCGGGGCCCGCGGCGGGGGCGCGGGCGGGGGCGCGGGCGCGCACAACCACGTCAAGGAGAGGTGAGCCGCGCGGCCGCCGGCGCGCACGTGTGCGGAGGTGGCGCGGGGGCCTGCGTGTGCGCTGCGAGTGCACGCGTGCCGGGCACGCCCGCGGGAGGTCAGAGGGGCCGCCGCCCCCGGCCCGGCCGCGCCGAGTGCGGGCCCCGCCGCCGTCCCGCCGGCTGGGCGGGCGCCCCGTGTCGGGAAGCACCCGGGACTCCTCCGTCCGCCCAGCGCACGCTCACGAGACTGCTGCGCCCCTCCGCGGGCTCCCCGGCCGCGCCCCTCGGGGCCACTCTGTCTGCTTGTCCCGGGGGTGGGTTCCTGCAGAGACCGCGCCTGCCCCTGCCCCTCGCTTCCCCAGCCTCGCCTGGATCTCGGCTGTCGGCTCAGCGTGGGTGGGAAGGGGGACCGGTGGCGCCCGTAGGGGCCCGGGCCTGGATCCCCCTGCCCCCCGCTCCCAGTGCCCAGGAGGGGCCCCTGGGCCAGCTGGGCCGAGGCCCGGGGGCCCGGGCGGGGGCCTGGGCGGCCATCGGCAGCAGGCAGGGCGTCGCGCGCTCCGCTCGCCCGTTCGGTCGTAATAAAAAGAATTCTCTCAGGTCACGCCTGTGTGTGCTCGGAGTCTTGCCGGCCTGGGCTCGGGGGGCCGGGCCACGCAGCCCCCGTCTGCTTCCCTGTTCGTGCACCCCAGCCCCAGGGGTCCCGCGTACGTCCCGGGGCCGGGGGCTGTGGGCTCTCGCTGCCCTTTCTGCCGGGGCGGCCCCAGGCGCTCAGGGCTGCCCATGCCCACAGCAGGGCCACCGGAAGCGGGGGGCGGGAGGGCACACCCCGAGTCCGAGTCCCCGGGGGGCCTGGACGCCCCCCGTTTCGTGTCCCCCCGTGCAGGCGCAGGGACCCTGAGTGTGGGCAGGAGTGGGGAGGGCGCTTCCCCGCCAGCCCGGCCTGGCAGCCGCAGTGCCTGGGACCTGCGTCTCCGTCCCCGCCTGGTCAGGCGCTCGGGGGCCGGAGCAGCCCCCCCGCCATCCGCCGAGTCCCTGGACACGACCGGCCGCACCCGGGTCCCGCCCCTGCCCAGCTGGGGGGCCTCACTGGTCCCCTCAGCCCTGGCCTCACAGCGAGCCTGGGAGGTGTCAGCCCCCCCAGTCCACTCCCCGCAGGTGCTTCCGGAAGGGGGGCTCCTGGCCAGCCTGTGCGCGGCCCACGGAGTCCACGCCCTGCCGCCAGGAGCTGTGAGGCCAGCCGCGGGGACACAGCCCTTCCCGGGCCGTGCCCGGACTGGACGCCACCTTCGGGTCACCCCGCCCTGTCTGCCACACCCTCCTCTCTGCCATCCACTGGGCTGCATGGGCCCCTTCGCCCACGTCTCCCCACTTCTCTGCGCACGCACCCCTGAAACAGAGGTTTTGGGACCTGAGTGCGGGGCTGAGCGTGCACGCTGAAGGCAGAGGCCTCTCCCGGCCCGGGGCACCAGGCGGCCCTCCCGGGGGAGGCAAGGGGAGGGGCAAGGCCGAGCTCCAGGAAGGGGTGCGGGGTGCGGGTCCCGGCCGAGGCCTGTGCGGGGCGGGCTGCCAGCTGGACGCGGCTTGTGGCTCAGGCTGCTGGGTGGGGCCCGAGGCAGAGCACAGCCGTGGGAGCCGTGTCCGTGAGCGGCCGCGGGACACTTGGTCATGTTGGTCCGACTCGGGGACGGGCAGTGGGGTCCTGGGCCCATGGAGGCACGGGCACTGCCCTGGCCATCGCGCCCTGTGCCGGGAGGGGCCGGTGGCCAGGCCAGGCCAGGCCAGGATGAGCATGGATGCTCGAGGCCGGCTGTGCTCCCCAGCGCGGCTGGCTCCCCGCTGCGACACCCCGTGTCCCGGCCCCTGGGACCGTCCTCTGCCCCACGTCCCAGCCCGCGTGGGGAGGTGGCTCCACAGGCAGCTGGTCCAGTGCCGAGGGCCCAGCCTGAGCCGTGCAGACTCGCCCGGGGGGCGTCCAGCTGTGCTCGGACAGCCCGGCCCTTGCCCTCCCCGGCCTGGTTCACCCAGCTCCGCAGGCCCTACCCGCGGGCGGAGGGACAGCCCCCCCAAGATGTCTGCGTCCTAAACCCTGGGACCTGTGGCTGTGTCACCTGCCCTCGCAGAGGGCGCTAAAGCTGCTGAAGGAAGTCAGGTGGCCCATCCGCCGAGCCTGAGACGGAGCCTGTCCCCGTGGTGGTCACGTGGGGGTCACCTCATCCCAAGGGCCCTGGAGATGGGGGAGGGAGGCGGGACAGGGGGAGGCGGGGGCGGGGAAAGGAAGCGGGTCGAGTCCCCCGCGACCCTCCAGCAGGAGCCAGCGCTGCCCGCTTGGCTCGCAGCCCCCGAGGCCCGCTCTGGCCCGCAGGGAAGCACGTGTGTTTGTGGTCACGGTCCAGGCAGGGACGGAGCGGGTGCCAGAGGGCAGAGCCCGGGGCCACGGAGGGTCCCGCCCAGGCCTGGCGGTTCACCCGCCGGAATCTAAATAGGTGATGCCCACCCCCTTCCCTCTCTCTCTCTCTTTGGGTGGCGACGTCTCTAGCTGGCATCCCGTTGTGTTTTGGGAGCAGGTGACGTTTCTACCCGTGGAGAGCGGCTTTGTGCCCGGACGGGTCACGCTTCGTCTCGGCCCTGCCCGGGGTGGATGTTTCGAGGACACGGGACTGGGCCGTCGCCATGGGGACCAGGGGCAAGCTGTTGCACTGGGCGCGAGCTGTGCACGGAGACACGCTGGAGGGCAGTCTGCGGTGCCCGGAGGACGGCACCCCAAATGTCCACCCCTAACCCCGAACCTGTGACTGTCGCTTAGCTAAGGTGGGAGTAAGGTCGCTGACCGGCTGGACCCGAGCTGGAGACAGGGCCCGGGCCCCGCAGGGTCACAGAGCTCCTCAGGACCGGAAGGGGTGGCCGAGGCGGTGGCATGGGAAGCGCTCGGCCTGACGTCAGCCTGGCAGAGGGAGGGGCCTGAGTGAGGGACACAGGGGCCTCTAGGAGCCGGGGGAGGCCGAGGAGAGCGCCCCCAGGGCCGCCAGGAGGCTCCCCGCCCTGCGGCCTTGGATTTGAGCCCCCCGAGAGTCACTCTGTACATAGACCGTTTGTGCTTTCCCAACGTAAGACACGCGTGTGGTTTTGGGCCACTGGGTTTAGGGGACTTGTGACAGCAGCCGTGGGAAACCAATCCGTAAGATGGGCGCAGAGCCTCGAGGGTCATTCTGGGGGCGCGGGGAGGTGGTTCGGGGAGCACCCTGCCCCGGGCCAGGCTCCGGGGACGAGTTTGACCCACGACAGTGCTTGGGCGTGTTCCTGCCGGTGGGGACTCTGCGGCCCGAGCCTCGGGGCAGGCGCCTGGCTTCCTGGTCAGAGACATCGCCTCCTGTCAGTCCCAGCCGCCTTCGTCCTGTGGACAGCGCTGCCTTGAAGGTCACCGCCAGTGCCTCTCCCCCTGCCCCCGGCCATGCTCCCTGCTCCCTGCCGGCCTCCACCCTTGCTGGGCCGCAGCAGGGGGGTGTGGGGCAGGGGAGGGGTGGGGGCAGGGGGTGTGGGGCGGATCCAGGGCAGGGAAAGTGTGAAGGGGGGGCGTCGGTGAAGGTGGGGGGCACTGGGCTTAGTGATTCAGCCCCCGGTGGCCTGGGGCGAGGGCAAGGGGAGTGGCCCTGACACAGGGACAGGGCAGCACCGGACAAGGGACAGGGCGAGGGCCGGGCCACCCCCGGCGGCGGCAGCTCCCGGCGTGGGAGGTGCGTGAGGTCGGTGGCCGCAGTCCCCCTCCTGGAGGCTGGCCCGCGGGCCCTGCGGGTGCCCCCCCTCCAGTCCTGAGGCCTCAGGGGACCAGCAGTGGCTCCAGCTCACAGCTCGGGAGCCTGTGAGGACCCCGTGTCTGGCAGCTGAGGGCGTGGGCAAGGTCAGGACAGGCCCCCTGCGGGGCCGGGCGGGGGCTGGGCTGCCGCTCCCGCCCCACCGCACGCCTCCACCCTGCCCGTGCCACCCGTGGGCATGCGGGGCCCCGTGGCAAACACGTGTCAGATCGGCGTCCTCCACCACCATGCACGACTGCGTACCACAGCAGACGTGGCCACCCGTCCCCCGGCTCCCCGACCCGGCGGTGGCGGGCACCCAGCGTTCCTGAAGGTCAGGCAGCCACCTGCGAGCAGGCCCGGGGGGCTGACAGGCCGTCCCCTCGCGTCCTCTCTGTTTCAGTGCCGGCTTTCCCCTGTCACGGGGGGACCTCGGACCCCCCAGTCCACGCGCCGTGCTCAGGGTGGCGCCCGGCCCCGGGCAGCCCTCACACCCTGGCTTTAATGGCTGTGTCTTCAACTGTACGTTAGCAAATGTCAGCACTGACAGTTTGGGGCTCAGCTCGCCTCGGTTTCTGTTGCTACCACCAGCAGAGAAGCTTGGTGTCAGAGTGGGACTTGCAGGAGGCAGTCCGTCCTCTGCTGCCGAAGGGCCGTGCTGGTGGCCAGGTGACAGGTGTCCAGTCAGTCGTGTTTTCCAAGCTGAAGGTGACAGGATGCCGTGTAGCAGCCCAGCTTCCCCAGAGCTGGGAGTCACCCGGCTCCCGCAGAGGCGGGGTGCTGTGCCAGGGCCGGCCGGAGGAGGAGGACCAGGCTGTGGGCAGGCTCTTCCACGCCCCGAGTCTTGAGCAGAGTGGCCAGCAGCTGCCACACCCACAGCCCCTGAGTCCCCTACGAAGCACACTCATGGCTGTCCCCCAGCAGGCAGTGCAGGAGGGAAGGGCGTGAAGTATAGGGCCCGTTCTGTCCCCAGGGGACACGTGGCAGTGTCGGGGCACAGATTTGGTTGTCACACGGGTGGATGACGGCCACTGGCGTCCCATGGGTGGAGGCTGGAGACAGGCTGACGGTGCTCCGGATGCCCCGGCCCAGGACGGCTGAGGTCCGCGCGCTGCAGGGCGGAGCCCTTCCCTGGAGGCAGGTGGACCCGCCACCGCGCCCTGGGCCCGGTCTGCGTGTGTGGGGAGCGTGCATGCACGCACATGCACGTGTGAGGAGCGTGCACATGGGAGCGTGTACGTGTGAGGAGCGTGACAAGTGGAGCATGCACGAGTGGGGAGCGTGCATGTGTGAGGAGTGTGCATGCACGCACATGTGTGTGTGGGGAGCGTGCATGAGTGGTGAGTGTGCACGAGTGGGGAGCGTGCATGCATGCGCATGTGCGTGTGGGGAGCGTGCACATGGGAGCGTGCACGAGTGGGGAGCGTGCATGCATGCGCATGTGCATGTGGGGAGTGTGCACATGGGAGCGTGCACGAGTGGGGAGCATGCATGCGCATGTGCGTGTGTGAGGAACATGCACGAGTGGGGAGCGTGCACGTGTGGGAAGCGTGCACGAGTGGGGAGCATGCGCGTGTGAGGAGTGTGCACATGGGAGTGTGCACGTGTGGGGAGCGTGCACAAGTGGGCGTGCACGAGTGAGGAGCTTGCACAAGTGAGGAGCGTGCACGTGTGGGGAGCGTGCATGCATGCGCATGTGAGGAGTGTGCATGAGTGGGGAGCGTGCACGAGGAGCGTGCACGTGTGGGGAGCGTGCATGCATGTGCACGTGTGGGGAGTGTGCATGCACGTGCATGCGTGTGTGGGGAGCGTGCACGTGTGGGAAGCGTGCACGAGTGGGGAGCATGCACGAGTGGGGAGCGTGCATGCATGCGCGTGTGAGGAGTGTGCACGTGTGGGGAGCGTGCACGCACATGCAGCGGGGCCTTGGTGGGCGACGTGCTCTCCGCTGGATTCCACGCTCTCGCTTGTCCCCGAGGCTGTGCGGTGGCCTCCTGGCCGCGGCCCTCGTGACGTGGGGGTGGCAGCCCGGTGGCTCCTGGGGCTCAGCCCGTCCTTCACATTTGTAGCAGCCGAGGGGGCGGCTGGCTGGTGCGTGGTCGAGGTGTCCACGTCGCTGGCCGGTGGGCGTGATGGACACAGCTGACACTGTCCCCCCTCTGTGAGAGGCCAGCGTGTGTTCTCCGGGGACTGCCTGCCAGCCATGGCCCATCACCTCCAGGGCCGGGCCAGGGCGACCCAGCCGCCTCTTCCCAAAAGGGATTGGAAAGAGGATCCATCCTCCAGGGAAGAGCCCGGCTGCTGGTGTGGTCTCAGGGTGGCAGTGGCCGGGCGGGGGGCAGCGATCCTTGTCCTCCTCGGGTGGCACTGCCCTGGGCCCTGGGCCTCTCCTCCCCAACCAGCCCCGCCCTGCGCATGACCATGGCTCAGGCGGGGGGGGGGGCAGCCTGTGGGGTCCCCCCGACCCCTGCACAAGGGTGTGTCCTCTTCAGCTGGGGACAGACACAAGGTGGCGCCATCCGCAGCCGGCAGGGCCCAGAGGGGCACACGCTCGGGCCAGGAGCCGGTCCCCGCGGTCCCCGTGCCCACCCCGCCCGCCCGCCCGGACGGACACTGGCGTGGGTGTCTTTACGGAAGGGATTTATTGTTCCGGAACTAGAGTCGCTCACAGTTATCGACAGGGGTACACTGCGTGGGGCTCGTCCGTCTCCGTGACGTCTGCGCGTGTCCCAAGTACAAAAGAGGAAGGCTGACAAGAGGTATTGCTTTCGGCGCCCTCTGCCTCCGGAGCCCCTCGCACGCGTGCCGCTGGCTCTCGCCGTTACAGCTGTTTGGGGTGTGTTTGTTTGTTTCCCACGTGTGTGGCAGTCCCAGCCTGTGGCGGGGGGTCGCGTAACAGAAGCGTTAGGACCTAGCCACGGCGGGGCGGGCGGGCGGCGGGGCGGGGGACACACGGGAAGCGAAGTGGACTGTCACAGCAAAGGCATGCAATCAGAACCTGCCCTCCTGGCCCGCGGGCAGCGGGCGCCCGGCCCACCTGACTCCACAGCCCGTGCGCGCCCGGGGCTGGCGCCCGGGGCTGGCGCCTGGGGCTGGCCGGGCCGCACCCACAGGAGGGGACACGGGCGGAAGCTGGGGACGGGGACAGAGCGAGGCGGCTGCGCCAAGCCCGCGGCCTCGCCGTACAGAAAACTCTGCGGAGGACGCCGCTGGCTTTCTCTTTCTGTCCTTGGTTACGTTGTCTTGTCTCTTTTTTTTTTTTTAATTTTTTGACATTTTTGTAAAAAAAACAAAAAAACAAAAAACAAAAAAACCCCGCCGTGCTCCTGCCATCGTGTGAGCGGGCTGTGGGGGGGGTCAGCTCAGAGCCCCCCTCCTGCCCCCACGCTGGGACGTGGGACCGGAACGGTCCCCACCCAGGGCCCGGCGGGAGGGCCCTGGGCCGAGGCGCCTGCAGACAGCGCCCCAGCACCCCGCGGGACTGGACCGGGAGAGCCAGAACTGCGCCGTGTGTGCGTGTGTGTGTGTGTGTGTGTGCGCATGTGTGTGCATGTGCGTGCGTGTGTGCATGTATGTGTGCATGTGCGTGCGTGTGCGTGCATGTGAGCGTGTGTGCATGTGCGTGTATGCATGTGTGCATGTGCGTGCGTGCACGTGCATGTGTGCGTGCACTGCATGCGTGCGTGTTTGCATGTGTGCGTGTGTGCATGTGCGTGTATGCATGTGCATGTGTGTGCGTGTATGTGTGTGCATGTGTGTGCGTGCACGTGCATGTGCGCGTGTGCGTGTGTGCATGCGTGCAGTGCGCGTGTGTGTGCGCGTGTGCGTGTGTGCATGCGTGCAGTGCGCGTGTGTGTGCGCGTGTGCGTGTGTGCATGCGTGCAGTGCGCGTGTGTGTGCGCGTGTGCGTGTGTGCATGCGTGCAGTGCGCGTGTGTGTGCGCGTGTGTGTAGAAAGAACCAAGAGCAAGGACCAAACACAAAACCTACCCTGCCCAGCGGCTCCCCCCACCCCCACACCCTTTTCCAAAAACAACCAAGAAAAAAAGTTTATAAAAATATCTTGCAGGAATTCTTTAAAGTTTACAGTAGCGGGCCGGCGCGGCATCCCCCGGCCCGCGCCCCGCCCCTCCCCCCGACGCCCCCGCGGCCCCGACCCCACCCTGCCCGAGATACACAGACAGACGGATGGACGGCAGGGTGACACGGCAGGGTGACGCTGCTGCCCCTCCCTGAACAGAAGTAGAGAAACAATAAGTTAAAGGGCAAATAAATAATACTGATCTCCTCAGCCAGCGCGGGGCGCGCGGCGGCCCCCCGAGCCGGGAGGAGTGGGGTGCGGGTCAGCAGCGGGGCGGGCGGCGGCGCGGCGGCGGACGGAGGAGGGGCGGAGGGGGCCGGGGATGGCCGCTGGGCCCCCGGGGCCCCCGGCCTGAGGGCTCCGGGCACTGCGCGTCCGGTGGGCAGGCGGGCGGGGCTGCAGGCGGCGTCCCCGTGGGGCGCGGGCAGGTGGACGGAGGCGGCGGGGGGCGGGCGGGCGGGCGGGCGGCAGGACAGGAGAGAGGGCAGGTCCGCGGCAGCTGCCTTCCGTCGGCCGGAGTCCGGCGGAGCCCGGAGGGTGGCCTCGTGGAGGTGACATGTTAACTTTTCGGGATAATTCCTGGTATCAGAGCGGAAACAGTGGCGGCGTCAGAGACAGGCAGAGGGAGGGACAGCGGGGGGAAGGGAGAGCGGGCGCGGGCGGCGGCCCCCGGTGCCCCCTTTCCTTCCCTCCCGGCTTCACGCGGTCTAGACGGACAGATGGGGGCGGCCGTGGTCCCCACGGGGCGGGCGGGCGGCGCGCTGGCCACTGTCAGGGCCGTGCGGGGGGGAGGGGGCTATGTGTCTAAGGCTGCTCGCGGCGGGCGGCGGGTGGCCCCGTCTCGGCCGTGTCCTTGCCCGTCGGGTACTCGGCGTCCCCTCCAGGGCCAGGGCCAGCGGCCGAGTCACCGAGTGGGCCGTGGGCACTCCGCTTGGCGGGCGTGCTGGGGGCGGGGGCCGCCTGCCCGTTCTTCTCGTCTGAAAAAAGTTGTGTAATTACGTCAAAGAAGTTACTCAGTGGGCTGCCTGGGTACACAGAACAGAAGACAAAGAGAAGAAGAGAAAAGAAAAAGGAACAAAAAAAGGGGGAGAGAGAGAGGAGAGGGAGGGAAGGAGAGAGAAAGAACAAACAAATGAACGAAAGGGCCTTGACAGGAGGAGACCCGAGGAGGCCAGGTCTGAGGTGGGCCTTGGGGGGGGGCGGGACGGGCAAGCGGGGGGGAGGCGGGGGAGGGCAGGCGGCCGGCGGGGGTTCCTGTGTGCCAGGGGCGGGCAGGAGGGGCTGGCGCCGTGGGGACCAAAAGCCGGGACCTCCTGGGCCTCTGACCTGTGGGGCTGGAGCCCTAGGCATCGGCGGGACCACTCCTCCCCCGTCAGGCCAGACCCTGCAGCCCCCTCCCCCAGCCACGCACTGAGGCCGGACACCGGTCGCGGCCTGCACCCCCCGGTCAGCCCGGTGGCCTTGCCGGGTGGCCGGCCCACCTCTGGAGACGGAGGCATGAAGACCGGACCGCCACCAGCCCGGGGACCTGCGGCTGGCTCTTTGCACAAGGCCACAGGTCCCAGCCTGGGTCAGGGGCTGGAGCCAGCATGCCCTGGCCAGCCAGGCCACACAGTGTGGACACAGGTCAGCAGCAGACAGACAGACGGATGGATGGATGGATGGGTGGGTGGACGGACATGGAGAGCTTGGCTGTGGGGGACTGGGGGCAGGCAGCCAGAGCTCAGGAGCGGTGGGGGTACGACGAGCACCCCTGGCTGGGGTCCCCACTCCCTGTCCAGGTGCACTGACAGGCGCCTCCACTGTTTCCTGAGCCTGTCCCCCACCTGGGCTCGGAGCTCACGGGGCCCCTCCTCTCCCTGCCAGGCGTGGAGCCGAGGGGGTGCCTCAGGGGGGTGCCTCGCAGGAGTGCACCCCCACACACCCTCCAGTGGACACAGGGCCCGGTCTGGTGTACCCCGACCTCAGGCCGGAGCCCACACACGTGACCCTCACTGGCCTCAGGGCCCAGGCCCCCTTTCCTGCTCTGAGCATTGGGGTCACTCTCTAACCGGCCCTGATCCTGGCTGCCCTGGTGGGTGGGTGACGGGGACAGCCCTGGCACGGGCGGGCAGTGGGACATGGAGGGGTCCTGTGCTACACAGGGACCCAGGACGGCCCCAGGGGGCACCCTGCCGGGAGCGAGTTGCAGGGGGGCGGTAAGCGGGGGGCCAGGTGCCCATGGGGGGTTCTTACCGCGTTTGGAAAGCCTCCCCGTCATCATGCCCACACAGTTAGTGGTGTCTGGAGCACAGAACGGAGAGAGGGGGGGACGTGTGAAAAGGCTTCCCCTGGGACGGCTGGCCAGGCCCTCTGGGAGGGGCAGCGGCGAGTGGGGTGGGGCTGGGGGTGAGGCTAGGGGTTGGGGGCGGGCCCAGAGCCAGGGCCAGGGTGGTGCCTGGAGTGGGGCAGGACTCGGGATGCAGGCTCGGGGCAGGGGCATCTCCTGGGCAGTGGACAGAGCCTGCAGACAGGACAGATAGGACGTGGCCCTGTCTACCAGGCGTGCTGGGCCGCCTGGCCCTCTTGCCTCTCTGTCCTGCCTACCCTGGACCTGGGACTAGAGCCGAGAAGCCAGGGCTCCGGCCGCTCTGTGCCGGCCACCCACACTACCTCCACCCGCCCCTCAGCAGCACCCCTTCCGTGCCCCTCCCCCATCCGCTGCGGGGCCTGGCAGAGCTGCTGACCGGGGCCGGGGTGGGGGCTGCTCTCTCGAGGCTCTGAGGGGCCCCGAGCCCAGCAGGAGGTGTCCTCTCAGCCCTCCCTTGCTGGGCGAGGCGGGGGTCCTGCTGGGGTGGCCTCTAGCTCACTCGGCCACCTGGTGCCTCAGGGCACCACCCACCTCCTAGAAGGGCTCTGGGACTGGACTGAGCTGCTACATCAGCGTGTCCAGGGTGGGAGGCCGAGTTGGGGAAGGCTGGAGCACGGGGAGACCCCAGGAGGGGCCCCCTGAAGGACGCAGGGGAGATGGGCCTGGGGCCTGGAGATGGCACCAGAGTCTGGGGTTGTGGGCCCTGCTCTGGGGTGGCCGTGGGCACAGGTGCCCGCTGGGCCGGACTCCAGGCGTGGCTTGCCTCTCGGGCGAGTCCTGTCTGTCCTTCCTCGGCCTCAGTGTCCCTGTCAGCTGCACCCTGCTTCCAGGCAGCCTGGCCCCCGGGCGGGGCCGTGGGCCTTGCCCACCGTGGACGGTGACGTTGGGGGAGGGGTGTGGCAGACGTGATGGAATGAGGATGACGTTGGGGGTGGACGGGCGGCCCGTGTGGCCTCGGACCCACACGGAAGCGCGGAAGGCGACGCGACAGGCTTGGGAAAGGGCCCACCGAGGCCCCGGCTGGCCACGGGGAGCTTGGAGAGGCCGGACTCGGACTGCACGCCGTGCTCCCTGGACCCCCAGCCCCGGAACAGGCCTCACGGCGACCAGCGCCTCGTCGCCGTCCAGATGCACACCGCACCCCCTGACTGCCACGGGCTCCCCGACACCACGGTGGGGCGCCCGCTCCCCGCCAGACACCGAGCATGGCTCCCGGGGTCCCTGCTGCTGTGGGGCCGCTCTAGGCCCAGCCGGCCGGGGGCGGGGGGGGCGGGGGGGCCCTGCTCTGACTTGGGCCTCAGGCCCCCTCTGTCCTGCTCAAGGCCAGACAAGTGTCAGGCCTGCCTAGGGGAGGCGGTCCCACCACGTCGGCCAGCGTGGCCGCCAGGGGACCCCCGAGGGGCTCAGGGCTCTGGGCTGGCCCCCGGTCCCTACTCTCGCTGGGCCAAGGGCAGGCTGCCCTGGGTATGCGGTCACTCAGCCTGGGGTCTGGGCCTGCGTGGCCTGTCCAGGGCCAGGAGCCGGGCCTGTGGCTCTCGCCAGAGGACCTGAGCACAGCCCCCTCCCCGCCCCGGCGGCGGGGCCGGACACCTTACCTGCCAGCGTCAGAGGCTACTCTCGTAGCTGGTGGCCACCTTCTGGCCCTTAAGCCCAGCACCCCAGCTTAGTCCTGGCGCTGGCGGGGGTGGTTCTACAGTGGACAAGAGGCGCCTTTCAGTGTGGTGTGCTGGGCCCTACCTCCCTGGGTGTGCAGAGACGGCCGGCCCCCTGCGCTGGGGGCCCTGCTCCCTGGGGGCGCGCATGGCGGGGGCGGGGAGGAGGGCGCTCAGGCCACGGCCGGCCCGCTCGCCGGCCCGGCCGAGCCCGCCTCACCTGCCAAGTGCTGGGCGGAGGGCTGGTCGTGTGTGCTCAGCAGCTGGGTCTGGATGGTCTCCACGACCCTCTTGAAGCGGCGGCTCGGGCCTGGGGGAGACGGGGGGTCATGCCCGGAGCCCGTGCCCGTGGCCCGGATCCCACGCCCTCATCCCTGATCCTGGATCTCACGTCCACATCCCTGATCCCGGATCCCACGCCCGCATCCCTGATCCCGGATCCCACACCTGCATCCCTGATCCCGGATCCCGAGCTCCTGTCCTGGATCCCATGCCCACATCCCTGATCCCGGATCCCATATCCCTGATCCCGGATCCCACGCCCGCATCCCTGATCCTGGATCCCATATCCCTGATCCCGGATCCCACGCCCGCATCCCTGATCCCGGATCCCGAGCTCGTATTCTGGATCCCACACCCTCATCCCAGATTCCAGATCCCGAATCCCACATCCCTGATCCCAGATCCAGGATCCCACGCCCGCATCCCAGATCCCACGCCCTGGATCCCGGATCTCACACCCTTATCCTAGATCCCACACCCTCATCTCAGATCCCACTCCTGCATCCTGATCCTAGATCCAACGCCTCTGGCCTGGATCCCACATCCCTGATCCCGGATCCCGAGCTTGTGTCCTGGATTCCACACCCTCATCCCTGATCCCAGATCCCACGCCCTCATCCTGATCCTGGATCCCACACCCTCATCCTGGATCCCCCACCCTCATCCTGGATCCCTGATCCCACGTCTGCATCCCATGTCCCGGCGCCCGCGCCCGGCCGCTCACCTGACAGGAGCGTGAACGTGACAGAGTAGATGCCGTTCTCCTTCTGCGCCGCGCCCCCCTCGGTGTAGGTGATGTCCACCTGGAACTTGACGGGCTTCTGGAACACCGCCGGGCCCCCCGTCGCCTTGTACTCGGCCCGGAAGCTGGTCTGGGAGATGACGCTGTGGCCGAGGCTGGGGATCTGCGGGTGGCAGGGCGGCGTGAGCCCCGGCCTGCCCTGCGGGTCCCCACACGGTGTGACCACGAGCTGGAGGGCAGGACCCTCTCCGAGGAGCAGAAGCATCGAGGTGGGACGGCGGGGGACGAGGGCCGAGAGGACGGGGAGCACTGGGGACCCCGTAGAGTAGCGGCGCGGGCCGAGGGGAGAGGCCTGTGCTGGTCCTGAGAACAGGTCCCCTGAGGCCAAGGCTGCACGGCCAGCACCGTCCCGCTGGTTTGGGGAGCCTCAGCCCTCAGCCCCCGCGTCACGCAGCAGCACGTGCTCATAGCAGACCCGGGGGGCGGCCTGGCCTCAGGGGGTCACCCCCAGGACAGGGCTCTGCCCCAAGGGCAGAAGGGCCCGCCCGCACAGGGACAGGGACGCTGAAGAGGGCGGTGGCTGAGTCCCTGTCGCCAGGGGAGGGATGCTTGATGCCCCAGGAGGAGCAGGGTGCAGGGGACACGGGGGCCAGGTGCTTGCGCCCAGCATGGGGCCGACCCCCTGCCTGGCGCCGTCCTCCCCGGCCCTGGGGACCTCCGGGGGGAGTGCCAAGGCGTCCTCACGACCAGGCTGCCAGGGCTGAGGCCGCCGAGGGGAAGCCGCCCACCCCGGTGACCCCGATGGCACGGCCTGGGCTGGGACGATGACGGCCGGGACACGGCGGGGTGCACAGGCGGGGCGCACGGGTGGGGTGGCCTCTGGTGGCACTGGCAGAAGTCACTCGGGGTTTCCTACTGCGTGTGCTTGATCTCAGCAAAGACAGCTGGGCCCCATGGAGGGCCTGGGCCCAGCCACCCTCAGAGCCACTGGTCCTCAGGGGGTGTGAGGGGCTACAGGAGGCCGCAGCATGAGGGGTGCGCGGAGGGCACCCCAGAAACAGGCCCCTCCCTGGGGACCCTTCCCAAGGCCTCAGGCGTCTCTACTGGACCTGGCATGGCTCTTGTGTGTTGAGGCCACCCGTGTGTCACCCCCAGTCTGAAGAAGGCGTCACCTCCCCTAGGCCTGTCTCTGTCACTGGAGACCCCGCTGTCACAGCCCAGCCCCAGTGGGGCCTGAACACAGCATAACCTGCTCTGTCACCGCCCCAACCCGCCCGCTCCCCGTGGCCCTGCCCAGCCCACAGCTGGGGCTGCTCAGAGAGGGCCCCGGCCCCCCAAGGCCAGTGGATCCCTAGGCCAGCGGCTCCCCTAGCCCATCAGCCCCCCCAGGCTGGTGGCTCCCCAAAGCTGACGGCCCCCCCAGGCCAGTGGCCCCTGAGGCCAGCCCCGCCCCCAGGCCAGCGGCCCCCCCCAGGCCAGCGGCTCCCCCAGCCCATCAGCCCCCCCAGCCCAGTGGCCCCTGAGGCCAAGCCCCCTGCTCAGGCCCGCGGGGGCGTGTCTGCGTCTGGGGGTCGCGGGGCTCACCGAGAGGAAGGCGTGGACAATGTCAGCCTTGATGGAGCTCAGGGGCTTGTCCTTGATGACCACGAACACCTGCTCCTCCTTCTCCAGGCTGATGAAGTTCCCAAACCAGGATTTCTTGGCCAGCCTACGGGGGGCAGGGCGCTGCTGATGTCCAGACACCGCGCCTCTGGGGACCAGCTCCCAGCCCTGATGAGAACCCCCTCCGCCCCCACCCCTGCCCCCACCATCCCGACCCCCACCTGCTTCGTCCCTGACCCCCCGGGGCCTGACCCCCCACCCCGCTGCCTGGCCCAGGCAGGGGGCAGGGGTTGGCCATGTGGCCGCCCTGAGCACGTGCCCCGCCCTGGGGCTGGGCGGGGAGCACAGGAGTGCAGAGGTGTCGGGGGGCGGGCAGGGACCCTGCACGTATATGGATGGGGGGCACATGGCCAGACACGGGGCAGCCTCCAGACCTTCCCGCCCAGCTGCCGGCCTCCCTGCTGCCCCAGCCCAGGCAGGGTGCACAGAGGTCACCTCGAACCCCAGGGCCCCACCCGCAGAGCCCCAGGCTGGCAGCACCCCTGCACGTCCCCTCACCAGCCCCTGGCGCTTCTCTCACTGTGCTTGGTCACATTGCTGGCCTCGTCACTGTCCCCCGCGTCGGGGGGCCACCCCCATGACGGCGCACACCAGTGTGGGAGACGCCCTCAGCGGGCCCCCGCCCCGCACTGGGGATCACGCCCCTGCGGGCCCCTCCCTCGGGCACAGGTGGGGCTGTGACTTGCTTCTGAGCAGGACACGGGAAAAGTGGTGTCACCTCCGCGATTAGGTCCCAAAAGGCCGACTTCCGTGTCGCCCGCGGGCTCCCCCACCACCGCCTTCTGGTGAAACTGGCAGGCGGAGGGGCCCATGTGGACCCGAGTCCCCTCCCCGTGCAGCCTGAGAGGACTGCAGCCATGCACAGGGGCCCGGCTGGGCACACCGGGTCCGGCCACGGGGCCGCGGTGGTGGGTGTGCTCCGTGTGCACCGCTGGGGGCCAGCGTCTGTCCCGCAACTGTCACCGAAACGCCAGGCCACCTCCACACCGCCTCCACGGCAGCCACAATGTGGACGTGCCAGGCCCCGCCCACCAGGTGCACGGCGCACCCTGGCGGTCAGTGACGCAGGGGCAGGGGTCCCAGAGGCCGCGGCCACAGCCACCGCGTCCAGCGTCGGGCTGGGCCAGCCCCAGGCCCCGCGGCAGCTCTCCCGGCCGTGTGGCTCTGTCCCTTCTCCGGAGCTGCTCCTCAGCCCCCATGACAGTTCTGGGGACTCGTCAGCGAGGGCCACCTCTGCCGGGCCCAGGACCCCTGACGGGAGGACAGCAAGGGACAGACGGGGACACAGGTGTCCTTCCAGACGCTGCGGCCTCACTCAGCCACTTCAGCGTCCCCCGCTGCGTCCTGCCGGCTCCCTGGCCGCCCGCTGTGGTGGACGAGGCAGACCCTGTCCCCCAGGCCCTGCCCGAGGCCTCCTCCTCCTCCTCCTCCCTCGACGAAGGCAGAAGAGCAAGGAACACCCGCCGCTCGTGTGCTGACACCAGCCGTTTGTGACTGGCGAGCGCAGTCCCCGGGCGGGAAGAAGCCTGGCCGAGCCGCACGGCCGCTGGACGCAGTGTGGGGACAGGCCCGGGACGCGCACTTCACGTGCCCACGTGGCCTGCCTGGCCCGCTGCTGCACGTTGCTCTGCAGAGGCGCTCCGTCCACGTGGGCGCCGCCGAGTGCAGGGGACCACACTCCATCACGCGGGGGCCCCGTCCGTCCAGGCAGCCGTGGCTGAGGTTCCCCGGAGGAGGACGGTGACAGCCGGTGACAGAGGCCCCGCCCCCTCGGCCTCCAGCCTGCCCGCCCGCCCGCCCGCACGGCTCCTGGTCAGTTCTCGGGGGCTCTGGCCCATGCAGGGACGATGCAGGGACATCTCAGGCCCTGAGCACAGACTCTGCAGGAGGTGGTGCTCAGGGCGTTAACTCTGCACTGAGCCTCCCAGGGCCACCGCGTCTGTCCCCTCCCACGGGACCCTTGGGCGGGGCACGAGGCCTACACAGGGACCCGATGGGAGCAGGGAGAGGCTGCAGGCCACCCAACGGCGACGCAGGCTGTTCTGGGAGGTGTTTCAACTTCCCTGAAGAATACGGCGGTTGTCACAGGTGTCACTGGGGGAGCCTCCGAGGACAGCTGGGGGCTGAGTGTGAACGAGTGGACGAGACCGGCGGGGTTCTGTCCCCGGAGCCGGCACTGCGGCCGGGGCTTGCCGACTGTGCTCACGCGGCCCGGGTGCCAGCGGCAGGCACCCGCCACTCGCCACGGGGCGCTGTCCCCTGCCTCACTCAGAGCACGCAACACGACGACAGCCACCCCTCGGCCCCTGGCCCGACGGCTCTCGCCAGCTCTGCCTGCCACCCGCACGGCACTTCCCGTGTACCCACGGGCCCGAGACCCCTGCGTGGGACCAGCGTCCCCCCCAGGGCCTTCGTGGCAGATGCCACGTGACGCTGGTGACAGCCCCGTGCCCGTGGAGGGGCGTCTCGGCGTCCAGACTGCGGTACGGGGTGCGGCTCTGCTTGCCCGTCGCCCCCATGGACCCCGCTTCTCCCACTCGCACGATGGGGACCCAGGAGGCCACCCTGCACCCGGCCTCGGCCAGCGCCACCCTCCCCGACAGTGTCCCTGGCTGCTGCTCCTCGACCCGCGCCGGGTTTGACCTTGAGGCCCTCCGTGCCTCCGACCCGGCCCCACGGCCTCCGGCCGCCTCAGTGCCCCTCCCCCACCCCCGGTGGAGGCCTTTGCTGCAGGCGCCGCGGGTGGGTCCTTCCCAGTCCCCCCCGTGCCCGGCACGTCCAGCCGGATGCTGCGTCTGGGCAAGCGTGCATGAGCCAGGCCCCCAAGAGCTCTGCGGCTGTGTGACAGTCACTCGGAGGCGTGGCTTTACCGTCCCTGGCCTCCAGCCAGCCCTGTCCCTTTGTCCCAGGCCGTGGCTTCTGAGCAGAGCTGGGTTCCCCACCGAGCAGCTCCCCGACCACCCTGCTCCCCGCCTAGCACTCAACGTGCAGGGGCCCTGGACCACGTGAGCACCGGAGAGCGGGGGGCCGAGGCCGGCGGGGACCACGGGGAGAAGGGGGAAGGACCGGGGTGCTCGAGTGCTCGGCCACAGCCCTCTGTGGGTGCCCTGGCCTGCTGCACACTCGTCCCAGCACCAGGAGAGAGGCCGCCGGCTCCCACTCAACCTCGGGGTATGGGGACCACTTACTCTGGGGATGACTCTGGGGTCAGGCTGGACATCTCCTCTGGCGTTGGAACTGTGCCAGGAGGGAGAGAAGGCATGGTGACCCTCTGCCCTCCCCCAGCATCCCCTGCACCCCAGATGCTGTCCTGTGGCACCACCGGACAGGACACCCCCACTGTCAGGGCACTGGCCAGCCCCGCCCCCTTCCTGGCAGGGGGCCCCCTGGGAGCCTGGGCCGCGAGGAGCTGTCCTGTCCTCCGGTGCTGAAATCGGGCCATGCCTTCTCCGGCCTTCAGCCAGCCCTTCTGTCCCCCGACCCTGGGCGCCCAGCACACAGGGGCAGGCTGCGCTCTGGCCCCCGGGTCTCCTGTCCATGTTGCCTGTGCCCACCCAGTGGAGGCCACTAAGCCGAAGACAGGCAGAGGACCCAGGAGGGTTCCGAGGCCACGCCCCCCAGGCGGGCAGGTCCCAGCCACGTGGGTTTGGGAACCTGCGGCCACCTGGGCAGCCTGCCCAGGCCCGAGCCGGCCTTGTGCACACGGCCCGCTGCCTGTCCTCTGGTGCTGAAATCGGGCAGGGTGAACTGAACCCCCGAGGCCGGGGGGCACCCCCCGTCCGGCCCGTCCCCCCGCTCACCCTGCAGTTTCCGGCGGTGGAAGCGGGGTGACCCCAGGAAGCTGTTCTTGATGGAGTTGAGGCGTGTCCTCCAGGGCACCCCTCCGACGCTGGGGCTGGACGGCGGGGTGGGGTTGGGCGTGCCGGCCGGGCTCTCCTTGGGCGTGTGCACGGGCGTCCCCTTGGGGGTGGGGAGGGGACTGCCCCTCGGAGAGGGGTGAGGGGTCACCTGTATGGTGGGGACAGATTTAGTGTTTGGTTCAGAGCCGGTGAGCGGGAGCCGGGAGGCGGCCGGCAGCACGGCCGGCCCCGGGGGCAGGGCCAGCTGGGGGCCGAGGCCACCGGGGACGGGGGGCCGGGCCAGGGTGCCCGCCGGGAGCGGGTTGGACTTGGTGCCCTGCAGAGGCTTGTCGGTGAGCTTGGCCTTGCTCGGCAAGGTCTGGGTCTTGGGGTTGGGCCGAGGGGCGGCCTGTGGAGGGAGGGCGTGTCCCGGCCGGGAGGAGGTGCTCCGACAAGCTTCGGGCTCCACGGAGGTGGCCGGGGCACAGGCCACAAAGGGCAGCTCGGGGGGCGGGGGGGGCAGGACAAACTTCCTAACGGGCTACGGGGCAGGCGGGCGGGCGGGCGGGGGGCACGGAGGGGCAGGGAGCAGAGCGAGGGTCAGCCATGCACGCGCCGGCCCCGCCCCCCACCCCCCGCATGCACACACAGCACCAGGAGGACCAGAAAGAGGCCGGGGTCCCAGGGACCAGTGGGCGCAGGCAGGTGTGGGGTGGGAGCGTTCGCCACAAAAGAAAACGAATGACACACGAGAAAAACAAACAAAACAAAACAAAACAAAAAAACGTGCAGTTAGCGAGAGCAGCAGCCACGCGGCGGGCCCCGGCAGCCGGCCCCTCCCCCGCACCCGGGCGTCGCCACCGTTCTGTGACCCCGCGCGGGGTCGCTCACCCGGGGGCTGCTGAGTGGACTGGTGGAGAGGCCTGAGGAGGCGCCGCTGATGGACCTGGACCTGGGGACACAGGTGCGGAGCGGGGCTCAGGCCGGGAAGAGCGGGGGGCTCTCGGCCCCGCCCCCGCCCCAGGTGCGCCGTCCAGGAGGCTCAGAGACCCAGCCGGGCCCCGCAGGCTGCCCCGGCCTCCAGGGGCCAAGCCCGGGGCTGCCCTGCTGCCCCCAGCCTAGCTCCCACTAGGCCCGGGCGCCCCACAGCCCCTTGGGGTCCTTCCTGTCAAGGCCCCAGTGGTGTGTCCTGGGGACTCGTCCCCATCACATGGGAGCTGCCCGTGTCTGGGGCCCGCGGCCCAGGGCAGCTCGAGCCCATCGCATGGGACTGTCGGGGGCTTGGGTGGACAGGGGTGAGGGCAGCCCCGTGCCAGGCCCGCTCGCCACACCGCAGCTGCCCTGAGGCCAGCCCGACCCCCAAGGCCGGCCTGACCCCCAAGGCGGAGCCGTCACAGGGCCCGAGTCTGACACTCAGCCAGGGCCTCACACCCCAGCGTGTGGGCTGCCATACCCAGCCTTCCACACCCACGGCCCGCCCGCCCGGCCCAGAGCTGCCCGAGCAGGCCAGCCATGGCCCTCTCCCTCACACCATGGTGGCCTGGGCAGGACGGGGCTGGGGTGGGCACTGGCAGGGACCAGGGCCTCGTCCACACTGGCCCCACTGGGCCCGCAGACCGGGCCCAGGCCAGAGGGAAGCCACTGGCCCAGTGTGCCGGGCTGATTCAGGCCGGCAGTGGCCATGCCCTCAGGACAGGAACTGGGCCTCTGTCCACCACACCTGTGGCCTCGGAGGAAGCAAGTGCCTGCCCGGCCCTGGGCACCAGCACCTGCCAGGCCCCGGGCGGCCTGGCCCTGACCCCGGTCTGCTCGCAGACCCTCCCAGGAGTGAGTGGGATTGGGGGCCCAGGCCACCCCCGGAGAGGAGGCAAAGGTTGGTCTTGCTGCCCACCAGGCCTGCCCACCCCAGCCAGTGCGGCCTCGACAGGGGCCTTGCCCGCCCACGGCCTGGCCCGTGGGCCCTGGGGAGCAGCGGAGCCCCATGGCCCTAACCCTCCAGCTCCCCACCTGACACAGCCACAGAACTGGGGTGCGGTGACCCTGTCCCAGCCCCCAGCCAGCCTGCCCAGAGCAGGCCCAAGCCCAACGCTTTCCAGTGTGGAGAGGGAAGCTGGGGGCCTGGTCAGTCCCGGCCAGTGTCCCCCAGCAGCCACGGGCCAGCAGGGGCGGCAGCCACAAGCGAGGCCCAGCGCCTGGGGCCTCCCGTTGGCCCCGCACGAGCCTGTTGTCAGCACGAGGAAGCAAAATACAGCAATGGGAGAAACTGGGGAGCCACGTCCACACCCTCCTGTCTAACCAGGCACCCCTGGAGACCAGGCCGCAGCCACTGAGACGGAGGACAGCGCCCCCCCCCAAGAAGCCAGGGTGCAGGGCAGTGCCGGGAGACTCGGGGGCCAGCGCCGGAAGGCCTGATGCCCACCACCCTCTGCAGCAGGGGGACCGGGGAAGGCCGGCCATGCAGAGACCCCGGCGACTGTCATAGCACCTGCCACCAACGTAGCAGCCTGCTGGTGGACTCTGGACCGCCGAGCCGCCTGGGGGGCTGCCTCTTCCGGGAGGGGTCGGCTAGGGCCCTGAGCCCCACAGGGCACGGCGGCCTGAAGGGGCCTCGCGCCTGCAGCCCCTCGGGGCCCCAGGGCAGGGAGAGCACCGTGGGTCTCCCGGCCCGTCTCGGCTGGCCGTCGGCCTCGCCAGCAGCCCCACTCCTCCTGGGCTCAGCCTGGCCTGACCCAGCCATCCCCTGGCTGGCCAAAGGGGAGCGTGCTGGGGGCGCCTCCGGCCCAGCCCTGCCACCAGGCCCAGGTCGCTGGGGGGCTGGGGGGCGGGGGCGGGCGGGCAGCGTGTATACCTGTCTTCTTTGCTGAATTGGGGGTGGGCTTCAGCGATATCCAGGCTTTTACTGAATACTGCTTTACTATAGCAGGAACAAAGCGAGAAAACAGAGTTACTGCCCCGGCCGCGGGCAGCCCAGGGGCCGGCCTCCACGCGCTCGGAGCCGGGCCACCGGGGCACGTGGATGCCGGGGGACCTCAGGCGGGGGCGGGGGCGGGCCAGGGCCTCGGTGCGCCCCCTGGTGACCTGCCGGGCAGGGTGGGCCTTGGAGGATGCCCAGGACTCCTGCAGCCCCAGCAGGCGGCCCAGACACTCCGTGCCAAGTGGGCAGCGGAGGGAGAGATGCTGAAGGAAGGGGCTTTTGGTGGCCGAGCTGATTCACACTGGCCTGTTCCGGCACCCCCGGCACCGCCCATGGCGGCCAGTGGAGCAGAAGCCACCACCGGGTCACCTCCACGCCCAGCCCCGCCCCGAGGCCCAGGCCAGGGGGAGAGGTGGGGGCAGCACTCAGCCAGCCCTGCGGGGTCAGACGGGAGGCCAGGGGCCAGGCGTGGGAAGGCGGGCTGGGCAGAGGGGCGCCCACAAGGAGCAGGACGTGGGGCACGGCCAGGGCAGGCGTGTGGCCAGGAGGGGCCCTTCCTCCTGCTCCGTCCCCGGGGCTGTGGGCCACGCTATCTGGAGACCTGAGAGGCTGCTCGGGAGGGCCGGGACCCCCAGGCAGAGGCTGCGCCACCCCGGGTCTCTGGGGAGGGCCTGGGACCAGCAGCCCAGTGTAACCCCGGTGGTGGCCCAACCACCCTGTGGCTCCCATTTGTTGGCAAATGGCCAGCCCAAGCCTCTGGTACCCAGCTGATCAGGGGCCAGGGCTCCCCAGGGCCCAGGTGGCTGAGCCCCGGCCTGGGCGGGAACAGTGGGTCTCGACCCCAACAGGCCGCCCTTGGCACCAGGGTGACGACTTGCCGAGGACACGGCCCAGCCAGCACCAATGCAGCCAGGGGCCGGGAAGCCGCGCCTTCCTCCAGGGCGGTCTGTTGGGGACGGCCCAAACCTGCTCGTCACCCCCAGAATTCCACACTCCTGCCTCCTGCACAGCTAGAGGTGACCCAGACAGACCACCCCACCTCGGCCCAGCCTGGCCCAGCCCAGCTCAGCTCAGCCTAATCCAGTCCAGTTCAGCTAAGCCCAGTTCACTCCAGTTCAGCCCAGTCCAGTCCCGTCCAGCCCAATCCAGCTGAGCCCAGCCTAGTCCTGTCCAGGATGGCCTAGCTTAGCCCAGGCCAACAAAGCCAGCCAGCCAAGCCCTGCCCCGCTGAGCCCAGCACGGCCGGGCCTCACCCTGGGGCCGGGGTGAGTGAGGCCAGGCCCAGCACGGCCGGCGGGGTGGGGGGGCCCCGGGAGGTGGGGCGCCGGCAGCTCCCGGAAGGCACGCACCTCTGGCCGTGCTGGGCCATCTCGATGGCCCGCCGGGCGGGCACGGGGGAGCCGCCGTCCGTCACGCTGAGCACCTCCATGGACTTGCGCTCGGGCCGCCGCTTGCCGTGCCGGTTCAGCATCGGCGAGTCCACGCGCTTCCGGGGCGGGTCTGCGTGCGAGCGGACGGGCGTCAGGGCCAGGCCGCCGGGCCTGGCGGGCGGCGCGGGGCCTCCCGGGGCTCGTACCTATTTCGTTCCTGGGGGGCAGGTCCTCGTCCTCGTGGCTGGGGTACCTCTCTTTCCGGTCCAGCAGCAGGAAATAGATCATCTTCTCCTGGTTCTCCCTGCGGGGTGGGGGGAGGGGGGAACCAGCAGGGTTGGCAACCGCGGGCAGGGCTGGAGGCCACGCCCCCCGGGGTCCCGCGCCCCGCCCCCCGGGGCCCCGCGCGGGACGCGGGACGCGGGACGCACTCCTCGGACAGCAGGTCCTGCAGCAGCTTGTTGCGGTCGCGGAAGCAGCCGAGCGAGTGCATGCTGTCCAGCACGTCGGGGTCGATGTCCTCCAGGCTGGGCAGCGAGCGGATCTGCACCTTGCGGGGGATGGGCTGCTCCGGCTCCGGCTCGTTCTTGCCCCCGCTGCGGGCGACAGGGCCCCGCCACCGGTCACTCGCCTGGGGCCGGCCGGAGGCCCCTCCACCCCCATCGGGGTCCTGTGGCCCGTGAGCCTGCTGCGCTCCCGCGCCCAGCCCCCGCACACCTCCCGCGTCCTGCCCGTGCCCAGCGCAGGCTGACCTAGGGGCCCCAAAGTTGGGCCAGCTGGGCCGAGGCTGGGACAGGCCTGAGCGGGTCTGGGCCCACCCCTGCCTTCCCTAGCAGTCCTCTGGGCCACAGCGGCAGACAGAACGGACACCGGTGGATGGGAAGGCTACTTACATGTACCACGTGTGTTTCTGAATGTGCTCTAGCTGCAAGAGAAACGGGGCGTTAGTGCCAAGGGGCCAGGAGAGAGCCCGGGTTAGGGGGCCAGGGGCGCAGGGGAGAGGGGAGACAGCTGGAGGAAAATGGGGAGGGGCTGCATGCCCTGAGGCTCTGGGCTAGCCCCTGCTCCTGCCCGCCCCAAGAGACAAGGACGCTGGGGCCGCAGGCGGGGGTGGGAGGCAGGAGCCAGCAGGTGGCTCAGGGAAGGAGGCCCGAGGAAGAGCAGCTGAGAGAGCAGCAGGGGCCTGGCCACCTGTGGGAGCAGCTGGGGTGCAGGTGTGAGCAGGAGGCTCAGAGGCCATTGGAAGGTGGCCTCTTGGTCACTGGGCCACTCTCTTCCTGGAAAGGCCAGCCTAGGGTAGTCCTGCTGCCCTGGACCCTTGGACCTGCCATCTTGGCACCAACTGACCCCCGAGAGGCTAGCGGAAGTGTCTTTTAGAAGTGGGGCTTCCCTCAGACCCCCCAGCACGCACGCCTGCGGTCCAGGGACTGGCCAGCAGGAGGTGTGGGGCAGAGCTGGGCCCCCTGGCACACCCGGTGCTCTGAAACACACCTGCAGGCACAGGCCAGGAGGGGGCACACCTGGGTACATGTTCTCGCATGCACACACCTGTGCATGCATAGCTGTGCACAGCATGAGTGTGCCCACTCACCCCTGCACATGCACACACAGCCACGCACCCGTTCAGAGCTGTGCATACACTTTCATGCACGTGCACACCCACACCTGTGCACGTCTGTGCGAACCTATATATGCACACATGCACACCCACAGACATGCACCCGAGCAGAGCTGTGCATGCATGCACACACATGCACACCTGTGCACCTGTGTACAAGTCTGTGTGCGCCCGTGCACACCCACACACAGACATGCCCCCGTGCTCGCGCACACACGCACAGCTGTGCATGCACTCGCGCGTGCGTACACGCCGCTGCACACCCTGGGCTCCCTGTACCACACTCGCGGGCACAGTCGCGGAGGTGAAACCCCAGCCCCGGGGCGCGCGCCCAGCCGGGACGCACCGTGAGGCGCCGCGCCGCGTCCACCTCGATCATGCCGCGCAGCAGGCTCTGGCAGTCGGGCGGGATGAAGTGCGGCATGTGGAACACGCCGCGCTTCACCTTCTCCAGCAGCTGCCGCAGGTTGTCGTCGTCGAAGGGCAGCGCCCCCTGCCGGCCGGGGACGGGGTCACCGCGGGGCGGGCGGACTGGGGCGCGGCGGGGTGGGAGGGGGCGTGGCAGATGAAGGGGCGGGGCGAGGAGGAGGGGCGGAGCCTTGCGGGGGCGTGGCATATGGAGGGGCGAGGAGGAGGGGCGGGGCGAGGAGGAGGGGCGGAGCCGGGCGCGGACCGGGCGGCGCGGGGGCCGGGGGCTCACCACCAGCAGTGCGAACAGGATCACCCCGCAGCTCCACACGTCCGCCTTGCGGCCGTCGTACTTCTCCCCCTGCGGAGGGCGGCGCGGTTGGCGGGCGCAGGACCGGGGGCTCCGCGGAGGGTCCGAGAGGGAGCCGGGGCCTGGGGGTCCGCCCGGGGGTGGGAGGAGACCCTCGGACAGGCCGGGACTGGGGAATGTGGGGCACGACGACTACTTACCCGGATCACCTCGGGGCAGGCGTAGTGGGGGGACCTGAGGGCAAACGCAGCAGTCAGGGAGCAGGCTCGGACCCCACCGTTCCCCAGCCGTGACCTCCGGGCCCCACTGCGGAGCCGTCAGCCCACCAGGAGCCCACGCGGGGGTTGGCGCCACCCCCACCCCATCCTCTGGGGAAGGACGGGCGTAGGAGCCTGGAGGCTCCATCCCACTCAAGGCCGCCCAGCAGTCCTGGTCCAAGGGCGTGGCCTGGGGTCGCGACCCAGCACCGCAGCTGAGCGTGCGCAGAGCGGGAGACCCGCACCCGAGCCCGTTCGCGCAGGGCGGGCAGCCACCGGGGCGGGACCCGCCTTCCAGGGCCCAGAGAGGAGCTGGGCAGGGCGGGTCGCCTGCCACCCCCTCGCTGGACTGCACATTCAAGCCACCGCCAGGAATCGAACCACGGGTCCTGCCTGCAGCCCAGGCTGTGTGTGTGGGGGGGGGGGCGGGGGGTGCTGGAGTGGGGCTCGGGGCCGAGGGCAAATCTGGCCTCAATGAGGCTGGACTAGGGGCCTTGCAGAGCCGGCCTCGGCCAGGAGGGGGCGCCCGCTCACCCGCAGCTGGTCTCCAGCAGGCTGTCCCCCACCTGCAGGGACGCCATGCCGAAGTCTGCGATCCGAATGTTGTTCTTCTCGTCCAGGAGAAGGTTTTCTGGTTTCAGATCCCTGTGGCTGGAAGGGATGCGAGTGCAGGCTGACCCGGGGTCCCGCCCCAAACCCCACCCACACAGCACCCGTCCAATGGCAGCCGAGCGCGGTGATGTCACAGGCAGCCAATCGGAAGTCGCCTGCCTGCGGGCTGCCTGCCTGGTCCACGGGATGGAGAGCTGGGGCTCACCGGTGACACCACGTGCTCCCGGAGCCCTGGGCAGGCGCCACTTTACTCCCTGGGGGTCCCATCCGCCCTCGCTGCACCTGCTCTAGGCCGAGACCAACCTGGAGCCACCAGACCCAGGGGCCCTGTACCCCAGGACCACGGACAAAGCCAAGGCGGGGCTCCTGAGCGGTGGGCGGGCCCCCGGCAGGAAGCTCCGGAGCGGGCTGGGGGGGTCAGCAGGGGCCGGACCCTCTGCGGGGCAGGGCACTGGGGACGGGGCACGCGGGGCCGGGGCGCCTGGCGGGGGCGCACGCACCAGATGGAGTGGCTGTGACAGAAGTCCAGCGCCGAGATGATCTGCCGGAAGAACTTGCGGGCCTCCTTGGGGGTCAGCCTCCCCTTCTTGACCAGGTAGTCGAAGAGCTCGCCGCCGGACACGTGTTCTAGCACCAAGTATCTGCGGGGCGGGCGTCGGGTGGTGCGCACGCGTGCTGGGCCCACCGCGCCCCCTCCCAGCCAGGGCAGCGCCGGCCAGAGGCTGCGGCCACCTTCGGCGCGAGGGGCCCCCACCCGCCTGCCTCCTGGCAGCTTCCCGCCATCCTGAGGGGCCCTCTGACGAACCACCGGGCCCCAAGATGAGAGGGTCGCTGTGGCTGCTGACCCTCGTGGAGCCGGGGCTTGGCCCTGCTGGCCTCCCTGGCCAGCCCAAGCTGGGCTCCCAGCCCTGGCAGAGCCCTGGCCCTCTTTCAGTGGCCTGGCACACCCCCGGCGCCTCTGTGCCCCGCCCTTCTGCATCATGTCACCAAGCTCGGGTCCACGGACCAAGGACCCCCTGGGCAGCTGTGCTGCAGGGCCGTGGGGTGGGGGAAGAGAGGCCGGGGAGGTAGGGGACAGGGAGGCAGGTGACAGTGGCTGGGGAATTCCACGCCCCTCTGAAGGTGGCGAGTGACAAGCCAGTTGTGTCCAGCAGAGCACCCCCTGGTGGAGCCTGAGGGGCTGGTTTCTGGGGTGTGGCCGGGTGGTCCCAGGAACTCGGGGGCCGGGGGCCTCAGGAGCTTGGGCGGGGCACCAAGCACACTCCCCCCCAGGAGGGTCGCAGTCCTGGGTGGGCTGCGATGTCTTGCTGGGGGAGGGGGACGTGAGGAGAGGGTGGCTCAGGACAAGGGCTGGCGGAGACCAGGGTGTGGGCCACAGGGGCCGAAAGGGGGACCCGCTGTCTCCAGGGGAGAAGGGTCTTGGAGGACTTGGGTTGGGGTGGGGCAGCCCCCAGGGCACAAAGAGCCTGTCTGCGGAGAGGGGACGGGGTGAGCGAGGGGGCTCTGCCTGTCGCCCTGTCCTCGACAGAAGCGAGGAGGTGACCGGCGTCCTGCATGCTGTGTGTGGAGCTGCCTGCCTGCACCCCAAGCTCACGGGAGGTCACCAACACACAGCAAAGCGAGCCGCCATCATGCAGCAGGCCTGTGTCCCCTCGTCATGGTTCTGGTGGTGGCTGGGTTCCTCTGGGTCACCAGTGCCACACACCCCGCCTCCCACAGGCCTGTGGTGACCGGTGTCCCTGCTCCTGTCCCCCCCCATCCTCGGTAAGACACTGGAGCGGGGCCATTGATGTGGTGGCTCTGGGCCCCCAGCTGGCCCCTGCCCCTTGACCCCTGCCCCAGCCCACTCCTCCGGGAAGCCCTGTCTCCCACGGTGGCTCAGCCGGTGGCTCTGCCAGTCTCCGCACGTCTCGCCCAGGAGCAGAGATGCCACAGCCTGGGGCTCGCCCTGAGACCTGCCACCCATCCCCACGGCCCGCAGGCCACCTGTCCCCGCCCCAGCCCCCCAGCCCCCCCTCTGGCCACCCCAACTCTCCGGCCCAGCAATACCTACAAATATTTTTTGTTCTCATAAACGTCGTGCAGCTTTAGGACGTGAGGGTGTTCGATGAGCTTCAGGATGGCGATCTCCCGCTCCACCTGTGGGGGAGGGCGTCACGTGGGGGACCGTCCCCTCCGCCGCCCGCCCGTGCCTGAGGCGGTGAGCGGGGACCACAGGGCACAGACCCTGCCCTCCTCGCCCTCTGGGGACACAGAGGGGCCAGCGGGCTTTGGAGCAGGGCCGGCCTGTCCCCACACAGGTGGCGGCCGCCTCCAGGCCCCTCCCCCAGCCGCACCTGGTCGCTTCCAGGCTTTCAGGGGGTGGGCCCCGGTCTCACGCCCCAGCTCCCCAAAGCCTCCCATCCCAGAGCTCCTGTCCCTCCACCCAGAGATCTCCGGGGTCTCGAATTCAGTGTTCCATCGCGAACCCCGGCTCCCAGCCCAGCGCCATCCGAGCCAGGGTCACCTGTACCGCCCCCACCCCACCCAAGTGACCGCCACCTCCCCGTTAAACCTCCCCACCCCTGGTCCCTAGGGGTTCCCCAGGCGGGCCTGTCCCCAGCGGCCAGAGGGGTCCTCCCTGATGTCATTGGCCCTCACCCGCCCAAGCAGAGCACATGCCACCGCTGTCCGCCTCCCTACCCCCACGTGCCCCGCAGGGCAGGCCTGCTCCCCGTCCAGCCCCGGAGGGGAGTAGAGGAGGGAAGTGGGGGGTAGCAAAGAGGCAGCCCCCAGCAGGGGCTTGGGGTGCGGCTGCTGGTCCAGGAGCCCCTCCCGCCCGCCTGCCTGCAGAGGGCGGCCTCCCACCCGAGTGTGGGCGGGTAGATGGAGCCCAGGCCGTCGTCACCCCACCCCGAGGGTCACCCGTGCCCGTCAGCTCCTCTCCCTCCTCAGAGGCGTAGGTCTGCTCTGATTCCAGCGGGGGCCAGGGCCCCAGCCGCCGGCACAAGGCCGGAGCGCGGACCAGCTCGGGTCCCGGTGACTGGGCCGGGGGAGGGGGGACTGTCACTGCACGCAGGCCCCCCCCTGGGGGCGGGCTTCACGGCAGCCCAGCCCTCCCCCTGCCCACCCAGCCCCACGCGTCCGCCCCCCAGGCCCTGCCTCCCACTCACCTTCATCAGCACAGACTCGCTGAGCTTCTCCCGGTTGACGATTTTGATGGCCACCTTCTGGCAGGTGACACAGTGAATCCCCAGCTTCACGAGGCCTGCGGGGAGAGAAGCTGTCACGCCCGGTCTTGGGCCACACCCAGGGCCTCGAGGACCAGCGGCTGGGCCCTTCCCAGAGCGCCCCTGGGGGTGGCCTCGGCCTCCGCCCAGGGCCCCACTGCCCCTGCCCCGGCTCCCCGCTCCCAGGGCGCCTCAAGCCAGGCTCCCGTGCCAATGTCTGCCCTCCCCCGGCCCTGGCCACGGCCCGGGACAGCTCCGCGTCCGAGTGCCACCCTGCCTCTCGCCACGTCCCTCCTCCACGTGCAGGCCCTCTGGCCTCCTGGGGCCCTAGGTCTCGTGAGGGCCTGTGACACCCAGGGCCCTCCCAGACCTGCAGCTGCCCAGGCACCCCCCACTGGGGAGCCAGGACACCCCAGCCCCGAGGGCCGCCCCCCCACCAGGCCCAGCCCTCATACCCACCCCCCACCAGCACGCTTAGCCTCAGCCCCCGCGACCCCACCCATCACCATCACCGCTGCTGCCCCCGCCACCCCACCCATCACCCATCACCCATCACCATCACCGCTGCCACCCCAGGACCCCGGGGCAGGCCCAAGGCCGCCCCTGGGCAGCACGTCCCCCAGCCCGCCCTGCGCCCTCCACCCCGGGCCCCCTGCCAGGTGAGGCGCCTCTGCTGTGGTGTCACACTTCAAGGCCCCACAGCCCTGGTCACTGCCCCCTTGTCACGTGGGCACAGCTGGGCCTGCACCTCTGCTCCCCTCCCTGGCTGGGACCACCAGCCTGTCCCCCAGCGTGACCCAGCCTCTCTGTAGCCTCTGGCCCGGAACGCCCTGTGCACCCCCTGGGCCAGGCCCCCAACCCCAGCATTCTCCGAGGTGACCTGAGTTCCCAGACATGCGTGGGGAGGTCGCCGTGGTTGGGACGGCCCCGGCATTTTGTGGACCGGGGCGTTGTCACATGAGGGGTGGCCCGTTAACCACGGCCTGAGGGTGACTTCTGCTCTTGTAAGGGACGCGGGTTACATCAGGGACGCCCTTCTGAGGGACACGCACCCTCCCTGTTTCACTCACACTTGAGAGTCACTTCTGGTTTCAGAAGGTCACCCGACGGCACTCTGTGGTCATCGTGACCTTGACACCGTCTCGTGTTTCCGGAAAGCTGGGCTCATCTCTGCCCCTTCTGCACTGAGGTGTGGGGCTTCTTACCCATCGGCCCTTTGTCACAGGCACCGCAAATGTCCCCCTAACCGACCACGCATCCCAGCCTCCTGCGTGGATTTATGGGGTGCAGCCAGGTGTCCCCTTTGCCGACGTCTCTCCCTGCTCCCTGCAGGGTCGCGGCCGAGACGAGGCTGTGCTCCCAGCAGGCACAGCAGCCCGGCCGGCTGCGGGGGGGGTGCCGGTGGAGGCCGCGGCCCCGCGGGAGCCCCGTGCTGGGGCCAGGAAGGGCTGTGGGCTGCGGTGGCGTCTTGCTGGCCGCGTGTGATCCGCTCGGGAGCCCTGTGGCTCCAGGTCGGGGGGGACAACGAGCCGGGATTCAGAGTGGTGACAGGCGGTGAGCGGGGGCGGCTCCCGCTGCGCGGACCTCAGCCGGGGGCCCAAGGACTTCGCCATCGCTGGCGCCGGTCGGGCTGGCCCCACCCCTCACCCCCGAGCCTCCTCGGCCCAGACTGGGCACAGGGTGGGCACATGCGGAGACAGAAACAAGGCCGACAAGCCCAGAGGAACCAGGGGAGGGCGACAGGCGGCAAAGGCCGTTGCTGAGAGCAACAAGCTCCTACCAGTCTCTGAGCGCCCGGGGCAGACACCGGTGAGGCAGGCTCTGGGGAGGAGACCCCAGAAACCCCCCGGACGTGAGCCTGGGAGACCCCGCAGGGCAGAGGGCTGTGCCCAGGACGCAGTGACAGGGGCCGGGGGTGGCAGCGCAGCCCGGCTGGCATTCCGCAAAAACTGGGAATTATGGCCCCCACGCCCTGAGCCCAGCATGGAAGCACCGTGCCCGCCTGGGTGACACGCCCCTGCCCCCCGGGGGTGCCGGTCCCCCTCAGCCCTGGGACCTCCGGGGCAGGAGCCAGGGAGGGGACCGTGGTGGAGCCAGCCTCTGCCTGAAGCCCACGCCCGCTCACCCGGCCCCCAGCGCTCGGGCTCATCCGCCAGCGGTGACCCAGTTTCTGCCTCATGTGGAGTGTGGGGGGCACTTCCTGTGGCCATGTGCACTAGACAGATCCCCTGTCCTCTTGGGGTGCACGGCGTGGTGCAGCCCCGTGCCTGGGCTCTCCCTGGAGGAGTGAGGTGGCAGCACGATGGCTCTTGGAAAATGAGTCAGCAGAGCTGGCGCCCTGAGCCCGCACCTCCTCCTCCGGCCGGGCAGCCTCCGTGGGAGCTGGGGAGCGGCCTCCGAGGGCGGCAGGGGTGGACGCAGCCCTGCTGCTGTGACAGAAGGCGGTGGCCCGTCCCTTCCTCCACCAGCATAGACACGATTTGTGGCATCGGCCCACGGTGGCCTCCTGCTGGGAGTGGCCTGGGTCCAGCTCAGCCTGCAGGCTGCCCTTGACCATCCTGGGACTTCAGGCTCCCCACGTCCCCCCAGCCGTGCCCTCAGGGACGGCCAGGGGGGCTCTGCAGAGATAATTGAGTTATAAGATCTTATATGAGGTCGCTCTGCTTCAGGATGGCCCTAACCCAAGTGACAAGTGTTCATTTAAGAGAAAGGCAGGGGGACATCGGACACACGCGGGGGAAGCCCTGGACAGGCCGGCCCTCGCAGCCATGGGCGGAGCCAGCTGCAGACTCCGCCTCCAGAATTGACAAGAGTAAGGCCTGTTGTTTCAGACCCGCAGGTGGCAGCTGGTTACAGAACCCAGGTGCCAGCGCCAGCCTCTTCCGCTCACTGAGTATTTACCTGAGTTTCCTGCCACCAGAAACCTCCTGATAGGTGCTGTTCTTTCCTTGAGGACGGTACGTAACTCACGGTGACATGAGCTGCCCCCAACACCCATGCACGTGCACCTGTGTCCACCTAAGCACCGTGGGGCCCTCCGCTGGCATCTGCCTGGAGACCTTAGAGGTGGACCTTGGGAGTGGGGGTGTCCTGTGGTCTCTGCCAGAGCCACGGCACAGCCCAGCGGGTCCTCACCGCGGCCTTGGCAGCAGGCCGGCCCTGGGGGAGGGGTGTGTGGGCTGCAGACCCCTCGCTGGCCCCTCGGGAGGCAGGATGCGCCCCAGCAGTGCCCAGGGCTGGATGCGGCCACCTGTTCCAGAAACGCTACTGTCTGTGCAGAACTGAGACTCCCAAGTAGCTTGCACTTGAACTTTGACCCTCAGAACAGCCGCGCTCTCTGACCCAGAAAGGGAGACAGACTGGGCAATGCCTGCGTGACCTCCACGCGCATCCTCCTGTCACTGCGCACGCGCACGGGGTCAGGATGAGGCTTGCCCAAGCGCGGCCCGAGCCGCGGTGCCCGGAGCGCCTTTCAGCACCACGGACAGGGCCTCGGGCGCGGGGCCGCAGCCGGGATGGTCCTGCCCCAGCAGGTGACTCGCTCCGGGCAGACAGCTGGTGAGACGCCAGAGCGCAGGTGCCTTTGGAAGCCGGCTGCCAGCTAGGCGCCGAGGGCGCCTCCTCCGAGCACGCAGAGGTGTCCGTGCCCACCCACCCCAGGGCCTCGGGCCCACGAAACGGCTCTTGGAGGCCCGGTCGGGAGAACTCCCCCCAGCCGTCGGCGCGGGAGGCACTGTAGGAGCCCCCACTCACCCCACGAGAGCGCCCCACGCGTGGCACGCTGCAGCCGGGGTGCAGGAGAGCCCCGGGAAAAGCAGGACCCGCTGGCGGCTCGCTGCGCACGCGCGCGCTCAAAAAGAAAAAAAAAAAAACCCAGGCAGGGCCCGGGATCCAAGCCGCAGGGATCATGCGCGTGGCCTCAAGGTCCCTCCGGCTTCCACCGGGATGACCAGCACTGTCCGCCCACGCCGCCCCTGGGGGGCCTCAGCCTGGAAGCGCCCGCGGGGCGCTGGACGGCTCTCTCCACAGTGCGGGGTGGAGGGACTCCCGGGTCTTCCAGCCCAGCGCGCCCTCCACGGCCCGCTCAGGGCGGGCTCTATCCCCACCACGGGCCGGCCCACCAAGTACCCCGAGACTGGAGGAGAGCCGGCGGCCGCTTGGACGGAACCCCGGCCCAGGCGCTGGAGGGCAGCGCAGGGGTTGCGATCGCCCAGCCCAAGCCTCGGCCGCTGGCCCTTCCCTTTCCGCTGCTGCGCGGGGCCCTGGGCCCCGCACGCGCACTTCTGGCTGGAGGTCTGCCCCTCGCAGGCAGAGGGCGGGGTCCCCCGCCTGGGGAGCGAGGAGCGCAGCGCCGGCGTGTTAGGGTCTGGGGCTTAGAGGGCACCCCCACGCGCCCCGCCCGGGCTCCCGGGTCCCAGCACAGGGGAGCCCAGGCCTCGCAGAACCCTGCGAACACTCCGCGGCCTGCGCGCCTCGGCCGACACACGCGCTGCGAGGCCGCCCCGCGCAGCGCCGCGGACGCCGTAGGGACCACCGCGGACCCAGACAGCCGGCGGGCGGGGCTGCGCAGACATCAAAGCGCCGCTCCTTCGCGCTCATTAGCTGGGCCCCACTGCGCTCCCCCCCCGCCGCGCCGCCATCGACCTCCTTTTCCGCTCGCGCGCCCCCCGGGGCCCAGCGCTCGGCGGGCTGGGCAGGCGCCCCAGTTCTCTCAGCCCCGCTTCCTGCAGCTCTGAGCTCCCCTAACCTCCCCCGCTCCTCCGTTGGGGGATGCCCAGCTCCCGCGGCCCCCAACTTTGCGCGGCAACGCTCCCCTGCATCCTCGCCAGGTGCACCCACAGTCCCCTGGAGGCCCTGCAGGCCGCAGCCCCCAGCGACACCCCCACACCCGTCACGCGCCCAGCTCCTGGTTCGCGCCCACGCGCGCCCTTCCAGGGCTGGAAGGAGATTCCTCTGGGGGCAGGCTCGGGAGCAGGGCGTGGGAAGGGAGGGAGGCAGGGCGCCCCCAGGCAGGCGGGAGGGGGAGGAGGCGCGCGCCGTCTCTCGGGAGACAACTGTTCACGCTTGGAAAAGGAACCTCTCAAATTAAATTAATTAAGCCCTGAAATATTTCACACGCGCTACCGCCGCCAGGCCGCCTCTGCAAGCTCGCAGCCCTCCCCAGCCCCGGCCCCCAAACGCGGCACGCGGGGCACTGCCCACGCCCCCTGCAGGCCCAGGGGCCCCCTGCGCGGCCCTCGGTGGGGGGCGCGCAGGCGTCCTGTGCGTTCCTTATGGGGAGAGGGGGCAGTTCCGGTACCCGAGGCCCTTTGCCAGGTGAAGCCAGCATCTCTGCAGCCCCGCGTGTGTGGATGACTGCCACCAGGGCCCACACTTTGGAGGCTGGGTCCCCGTCCCCCGTCCCCTCCGTGGTGATGGCTCAGGTGGCCCCTCCAGCCTCAAGAGTGTCCTAGCGCCCTCTCCTGCCTGGGGTAGATTAGAAGCAGGCGCCCTACACTGCGCCCCACCCCAGAGGCAGCCTGGGACCAGCTGGGGACCCCAAGGCGATGTGCAGGGGCTGGGACCTGAACCCCCAAAGTCAGGAGACACCCCCTACCCCCCCAGCTCCCTCTAGGTTCTGCACGTGATTGGAGGAAGCATAGGATCCACTAATCAGAGAACTCACTTCTGGGGACCCCGTGGGAGGGCTGAGGGAGCTGTGGCCCTCTTGGGGACACAGACCCTCCTCCCCCTTGAGACATCCATGCCAGGTTCCCAAGGTCAAAGCTGAGGAGGGACAAGATGATGGGCACCTGAGGTCACCAAAGGGCGCCAAGCATCCGCCTTCGGGCTCGGTAAGGGCAGGCCCTACCCGCACCCAGCGGCGGGAAGGCAATTCCTAAGCAGGCCGCCAGGAGGCGCGCGTCCGCATCCGGAGCGGTGGGGCTGGAGAGGGCTGGTCCCCCAGAAGGCCTGGCTGCCCAACTGACCCCGGGGGAGGCAGCGCTGCCTGGGGTTGCGCGGAGGGAGGGCCAGGGCAGATTCTGGGGCGGGGGGCCACCACCAGCCAGATCAGGCCCGTGTTTGCCACCTGACAACGCTGCACCCCAGATGTGGAAAGAGGGAGCCCCGCGGTGGGTCCCAGAAATCTCACAACGTTCTGCACACCTCTGCATGTCACAAGGCAGGGGCAGGGAACTGGGGCTGGCACAGAACAGAGCTCCCCTGAGCTCTGCCTGCACCGTGCCAGGCGTCCAGGCCGCCCCCGCTGGGACGAGGCCGAGGGGAGCTGTGGGCCACCACCCAGCCCAGGGCCTCAGGAAGGGCGGCCGCCCGTACAGCGCCCCCAGGACCCCTGCGGGCACCGGGCACTCCATGGGCTGCATCCGAGTCACAGTCCCTCCTCCCACCCACAGGGGGGCGGGGCGCGGCGTGCTGTGGGCGTGGCCGGGGCAGCCCCACGAAACTGAAACCTGGGGGTTACCGCCATTCTGCTCCAAGTGTAGCCCCGGGAGAAGCAAAAGCAGGGCTTTGAAGAGGTTAGGTGCACCCCACATCCACAGCCGCCGAAATGTGGGAACGCGAGAGTGTCCGCGGACGGATAAGCAAACGCAGAAGGTCATCCTCCCTGCGGCGGAATATTGTTCTGTCTTCAAAAGCAAGGTGATCGGGACACACGTCACCGCACGGCGGACCCCGAGGACACTGCGGGGTGCAATGAGCCCGTCCCCAGAGCACGGGACTGGGCGACCCCATGTGCATGGAATGTCTGGAATAGGTACGGCCGTAGGCGTGGAAGGCAGGTCAGGGTGGCCAGGGGCTGGGGGGGGAGGGGCGGGGAGCGGCTCCCCCGGGAGCCGGAATGTTCTGGAACTAGACAGGAGCACTGGTCGCACCACACTCTGAATGTTCGCCGTACGTGTTGCTCAGCCTTGCACCCCAAGTCGGTCTTTGTACATGAATTTCATCTCGATTTTTTTAAAAATTGGTCTACTTTTTATCACCCCGCTCCGACAATTCTAAACCGCATCAGTGACAAAATAAATGCCGTCCCCTGCATCGTCCGAGTTCCCGGCGAGCGCTGCTCACGGGTGCTCGCAGGGCCGCGGTGTCTTGCGGGCTGGGGGGAGGGGCGGCAGCACGACGCGGGCACTGTCCCTGGGGCTGGGGACACAGCGCTACTGCAGGGCCTCAGATGTCACACTGGCTGGTGAGCGGTCCCCGCAGTGGCTGGGCAGGTGGCCAGCAGCCGCCTCACCCACGCGTGGGCGGAGCCAGGCCAAGGACACGTGCTCAGGTGCTAGTGTTCCCACCAGGGACCTCGCAGCTGAGCCTCACCTGGCGCAGGTGAGCATGCACAGGGCCCTTCCCCCCCCCGGAAGGCCGGTGTCCCACTGCTCACTCACACCGGTGCACACGCGTGAACACACACGCAGTCTTGCACATGCATGGACTCATGCATTCACACTCGTGCACACGCACGGACATGCTCTCACACTCACGCACTCACACTCACGCACTCACGCTCGTGTACATGCACAGGCTCACACACTCGTGCAGAAGCACGGACCTAACTAGGGCAGAGCCTGGGAGGAGCCTGCAGGGGGGAGGCGCCTCTGTGGGGGGAGCCAGGGCTGCAGGGGTGGGGAAGGCGGGTTCAGGCTCCCTATGTCCAGGTGATCATGGGGAGAGCCTGGGACCGGTGCCCCGGGGTGGCAGAGGGAGGAGGTGGGGCGGCCCCAGGACTGGCAGGGGCAGGACAACCCTTGGATGGGGGGGGGCAGTGCCTAGGGGTGGGCCCTTGGCCTGGGGGAGGGAGCCCCCGTGTTCAGTGGCCGACAGGGGCGAGGCTGCTGTACCCCAGCCAGGCTTTCCCCCAAACTCCAGGGCTGGAGGTGGAGACAGAGCAGCCCCCCTCTGCCCGCTGACCCAGGCTCGGGGTGTACACCCCAGGCACTGGCCTCCTTCCAGCTGGGCCCAGGGGTAAGGAGGAGAGAGGGAGGGGGCGAGCGGGCCAGCTGGCCAGTGGGCAGGGCTGAGGAAGGAGCTCCGGACGGGTTTGTGTCAGCAGGACCCCGGGTGGGGGAGGAGCCCGCTCAGCCTGGTGGCCAGACCCCCACCCCCACCCCCGAAGGATCCCCAGCTGGTCTCCAAACCCCCAGCCGCCCCACAAAGCCCACTCCCTCCTCGCTCCTGCCAAACCGCCATCTGTTGCCATGGCGACGGGAGCAGAAAAGGCAGGCGGCTCGGAGCGCTTCCCCCTGGTTCCTGAGCCCTCAGCTGGGCGTGGGCTCAGAGCAGGCCCGGCCGCAGCCCCCGGTGGCCTCCGAGCCTCCCACCCCCACCCCCACGCCCACCCCGTCCCACGCACAGAGGCCAGGCGGAGCAGCCCCGGCCTCCGGGACCCCTCCCCGGCCCCACCAGTGCCAGCCCCGCCTGGGACCCCGTCCCGCCCTGGGGCCCGGCTGCTGGCTGCCCCTGCCCCCATCCCGCTCCCCTGCTGCCACGTCATCGTCACTGGCACTCCGTCAGAGCGTGTCACCACGGCCACGTCCCTCGTCGCCCTCCGGGAGGCGGACACCACGCGTCCCCTTCGGCAGCCAGGACCCAGGCCCAGGGAGCAGCCACGGTGCAGAGGTGACCGCACACCGCCCGCGACAGGCCCGAGCTTTCGGGTTTCCTTTTTCTCGTGTCCCGAACCCTGGTTTACCGCCCCCACCCCCGAAACCCTCTTGCCCAGTAGCCCCCCCCGTCGGAGCTGCTCCCCTGCACCCCACGGAGGTGAATCCAGGTGTGGGCTCCAAAGCGTGGCCCTCGGTTTGCACCTGGGCACGCAGGCGTGACGCCGCAGCCTGCTCCCCGCTCCGTCCCCCTCTGCACCCGCTGGGCACTGTCCCTGTCCGCGGTCTGCCTGCTCGGGAATGTCACATCCGCGCACCACCGCCAGGCACACAGGCGGCCACAGCAGCGACTCGGAGAGCCCCCCGCCCCCGAGGGTGACGGGCAGGTGATGACGACGGGGAATGGGCTTTCTGTACAAAAGGGTCTCTGAGTAGCGTCTGAGCCAGCCACCAACGCCCGCTGTTCCCACGGGAGCCGAGAAGCCGGCTCCTCACTCAACCACGAGGACCGGACACCTCGGGCAGGGGCTGCGGCCGCCGGACACGGACGGGGCCCTGGACGGTCGCTCCCCGGCCTGGCCGCAGCCCTCCAGGCCCAGGGGCACTGCCTGGGGGTCGGGACAGGTGGCCCAGGTGGGGCTCCAGGCGGAGGTGCGGGGACTGCAGAGCGGGAGGGCGCTGCCTGCCTTCCTTCCTGCCTTCCTTCCTGCCTGGGGCCCCCACGTCCAAGGGCCGCCTCCCCTGTGGGCCCAGGAGGTGGGGGCAGGAAGCCCCCACAAAACCACGTCCACCCGGCTCCTTGTAAGGGCTGTGGCCCTCGGCCTGCCCACCGGGTTGGGACACGACTCCGTCTCAGTAGGCACAGGCTCAAGGCAGGACCCAGCCCTCCCCCAGGCTGCCCAGGCCCCTACCTCCAGGCTGGCGGGGAAAGGGGTTCCCTCTCCTCAGCAGACACGGAGTAGGGGCGCCCAGCCTCAGCAGCACCGTGGTTGCCATAGCGACTGCAGAGGCAGAGGGAAACCAGTGGGTGTGTGATGCAACAGGGTGCCCCTCCCCCTCCTTGCCCTCCCCCACCCACCCGGCTTCCTCCCTCTCCAGTGCCGACTCCTCCTTGGGGGACCAGCAGCCCCCAAACCAGCCCGCCCCACCTTCAGCCAGGCAGAGGATGAGTGCCCCCCTCACCCCGCCATACAGGCAGAAGTCTGGGGCGTGGGCGCAGTCATCTCTACCTCCAGGCCTGGCTCCCCCAGACACAGCTAGGCCCACATGGGCCTCCCTCAGCCCGCCTTCCCAGCCAGCGGCCCGGGGGCGTGCCCGCCTAGGCGGGGTGCTCAGCACAGCATCCTAGGGGCACCCCACCTGGGGGTCATGGGGCGGGGGCTCTGCCAGGGAGGGGGAGGTGGGCGGAGATATCCAGCCCAGCCACAGGGGGAGCGCTCGGCAGGTACCCACGGGGACCCACGTGCGTGTCTGTGGCCCAAGTGCGGTGAAGCCGTTGGTCTGGGGCTGCAGGCCTGGACCGATGGCAGAGGCCACGGGCTCTGTTCCCCCTGCCCGGAAATGCCCCCCATGCTAGGGTGCTCCTCCCCGGGCCCCGGGGGCAGGCACCCCTCCGACCCACGGTGGCAGGCGACCGACCACGTCAGCCTCTCATCACCTGGTCCCCCAACGCTGCAAAATCCAACCCGTGACGTACTTTGATTGAATCCAGCAACTATCCAGTCATTCCACCTGGTACGTTTTTTTTTTAAGCCGGTGTCCTAGTTTCAGGAGCCTCAGAACTGGGGGCGGGAAGGAGGGTGGCAGGCCTGAGGGACCCCAGGAACAAGAGCAGGGGTTGGAGGCCTGGTGGGGGCAGGGGGCGGGGGGAGGGGCTGCTCCGCAGGGAAGGGCGTGGGGTCCAGCCCGTGCCAGGGTCACGGCTGCGTTCCGGGTGACGCACTGCCATGGCCCATGCCCTGGCCGGCCCCCAGGGGACGTCCGGGGATGTGGGGTGGATCACGCGGTGGGGGACAGCAGGAGGGGTCACCAGGAGAGGTGGACAGCCTGCGGCCTGCCCAGCGGAGGGAGCAGGGGGCCTCCCCTCCTGCCAGACCCTGCCCCCACCTCCGGGGTGGCTGCCTGCTGATGGGGTTGCCGTGGTGACAAGGTGGGCCGCCCAGGCGCCTCCACCTGTCATCACCCACAGACCAGCCACCTGGTGGGCAGGTGCAGCCCCGTCCTCCTTCACTTGGTGCTGGGCCTGGGGGACCCTCGGGCGCGGAGCCAGGTGTGGAAAGGCTCCCCGGGGCCTCCAGGCCCCCCGCAGCCCCACGCCCTTCCCTGCCTGCCTCTGGCTCCCACTGGCACACGGGATGCACCCCGGCCGGGCACAGGACAGGGCTGTCACACCACAGCCACCTGTGGCCGCCAGGCACCCAAGCAGCCCTGCCACCGGCACGCCTGGGAGGCCGCGGAGGGGGCGCTAGAAGCCACATACAGTGGGCCGGGAGAGAGGAGACGACACAGCAGCAGGGCGGGTGAGCACCTCTGGGCTGCACCCACGTGGGGCCTCGGTGGGGACGCCCCACAACCGAGCCTCCCTGCAGGGGAGCAGGCCGCGGGTGCTGTGCACGCCGTCAGACCTCGACTCGGCTTCAAAGCCACGTGCTCGCCTGGCAGACTCCCTGCTGCCTGCGTTCCCCCCCACCAACTGGGGGACAGCGTGTCCCCCACCCCGGCCCCGCACCCCAGGAGACCCGCCCGCAGCACGGCTGGGCAGCTCTCCACCGAGGATGGCCACTGGGTGCTGGCTGCAGGGGGCCCCAGGCCTCGGTCTCCTCCTCCTCCGTGCCACGGCCCAGGGCCCTGACCGTGGGGGGAGCTCCTGACCAGCGAGCAGGGGCCACGGCGAGTGCGGGGGCAGGCAGCCCCCCATGCCGGTGGAAGACAGACACCTGGGCGTTGGGGCCGTGCCCCACTGTGTGGGCTGAACCCAGAGCCCAGGCCCAGGGCTGCTCCTGTGCCCCTCGACCGGTGAGCAGCGCCCCCAGGGCCGGACCAGGGTCCCTCAGCGGGGCCCGCTCCCCAGACAGGCAGCCGGTGGTGCGTGGGGACAGAATGGGGCCTGCGGCCAGAGCCCCACGCCGGGGGCGGGGACACCGTCTCCCGCACACGGTGACGACAGAAGCTGCTCAGTGGGCGGCGGGCAGCTGGCTGGGAAGGACGGCGAGAGGAGAGACGCAGAGACCCGCCTGCCCACCGGGCTGGCCCTGTCGTCCCAAACGCAGGCCAGGCCCTGAGTGCCTGGGACTCCCCCGAGACGGCGCCTGCCTGGAACTGTCCGCAGTGACAGTGACGGTGGCGGTGGCGGTGACGGTGGCGGTGACGGTGACGGTGATGGAGCCGGGGTGGGACAGCGCCTCTGCCACCGCTTCCCTCTTGGGGCCGGCACCTGGGCTGGAGGCCAGAGCGGCCAGGAGGCGGACCCTGCCGTCCAGATGGCGTGGACGGACACGCGTCCGCAGAACCAGGCCACGGCCTGCAGGACTACAAGCAGCCCCCCCAGCCACGTGCGGCGCAGGCCGGCCCACAGCCTCGGCCTGCACGCTCTGCCCCACCCCTCCCGGCTCCCCCCACCCCCGGGGGCCACGGCCCTGACCGCCGGACCTCCCGGCCCCTGAGCCCCAAGCCAGGCCATGGGGCCCGTCCTACGAGCCCCTCCCCACTGTCCGAGACCGGGGCGGGCAAGGCCCTGAGCTCACGGCCACGCCTCCCGTCCACGTGCAAACCTGCTGATGCCCCGACATCATCCTGCCCATGGCCCCGGGCACTGGCTCTGCTGACCCCCCCGGACAGGCCTGGCCGCCTCCTGCCCCAGCTCCTGGGAGGCGCAGAGCACCTTGCCCCCCAAACACTCAGCCAGCGCCCGCTCTGCACCTGCCCAGAGCTGATGGCCCCCCCTGCACGCCCCGCCTGGTCCTGGGGGCTGCTGGCCCCTCCGGGGCAGAGGCCACCTGGCTGGGGTGACTTGGGGTGCTGCAGCCCCCGGATGCAGGATTAGGGAGTGAGGCTGTGAGGCCAGGAGCCCAGGGCAAAGCACCACCGGACACCCACGGCGCTGACCGGCGCTGGCCACGTCCCCCAGGCCCTCGCCCGGGCGTGGCTTCAGCCCGATTCCCCTGCTGGTCGGCTGCTCCCTGCCCAGCTCCCAACGGGGGCCTCTCCAGCACCACCCCGATGGCGAGGCGGCCGTCACAGTGACCTGTGCACCGGGGCTGGCATGGGGAGTGGCCGCCTCACTGGCTTCTGGTGTGGGGACAAGCACTGCTGACACTCGAGTGAACCGGTGTGGCTCCACGTCCCCCCCACAGCCGCCAGGGCAGGGCACGGACACCCGGGGGGAGGGTGTGCACTGCAGAGGGGTGGCACGACGCAGGGGCCCGAGGTCAGAGGTCCCGGGGCCGGCTGACCCCAAAGGGGAGGGAAGGAGCACAGGACGGCGCCTACAGACAGAGGGACCAGGAGGGGTGCGGACGTGAGCCCGTCCCCCGTCTGGGGGGTGACGTGCGGACAGCAGCAAAGCCGGACTCTGGGCAGCCGTGTGGTCGTTGCCCGGGGCGCCCCTGCAGCCCCGCCCTGGCCCGCCGTGCCCCCCCCCAGGCGCCCAGCCCGTCACCCCGCGGCATCTGTTGGAGGAAGTCCTATCTGTGCCACTTTATGCTTAGCTACAAATCCCTTGGGATTTGGGGTTTAGCGTCAGCAAGCCTCCAGTGTGCGAGGGGCCCCCCCAAGGGATAAGCCAGCACCCCTCCCCCGCAGCGGGACACACCCCTCCCCCAGCCCCGTGGCCTCCATCCATCTCCAGTGGGAGACCCCCACCCCAGAACTCGCCCAGGATGGGGGTTCGCGGTGAGAGGGTTGGCTGGGATGAGGGTCAGGGGCCTGGCTTCCTGAGTCGGCTCAATCCCCCCCGTGCCCGGGCCCAGGGAGGGGCTGCGGGCACAGACAGACCCCTGGCCTCAGAGGCCCTCCCTATGTGAGCGGGGAGGGGGGTCCGGGAGGCCCGAGGCAGGAAAAGCAGGAGGGGACACCCAGCGCCTTTGTGTCCCCACATGTCTGTCCCCACTTGGGCATACAGACCTCTGACCCAGAGACCGGCCACGGCTGGTCCCCCCGGCCACCTCCGGCCATCCACGGCCATCCAGCATTCTGCAGAAATGCCTGCATTGCATCCTCCCTCGCCCCCAAAACAACGGGACCCAGAAGTGAGCCCCCCCCAGTACAGAGCAGGGGCCCAGTGGTCAAGGCCCCCCAGGTTGCTGTGTACCCCGTGGTACCCGCACCCAGGGACCCCACGCCCGGGCAGCACACGCGCTGGGCTCTGAGGCTCTGCCCCCCTCCCCCACCACACACACACACACACACACACACACCTGCGGCAGCCCCAGCAGAACTGGCCTCCAGCTCCCTCTGCCTGAGGCAGGGGCGGGCGGCTGAGTCCTCCCCTGGGAGCACACTGCAGGGCTCGGGGACTGGGGCCACCCCTGAGCACGTTGGGCACCCAGGCGGCTCCCCGCTCCTGCCCCTTGTCAGCACAGAACCAGAGCTCACACGGCAGGTGACAGTTGCGGGGACTTGCCTAAGACGCCAGCCCTTCCCACGGGTCTGTCCAGCCTCTTGGGTTTGGGGACACGTGGGCGCCGCAGACTTCAGCAGAGCCGTGCTGGACAGCTCCCCGCCCACGGGCCAGGCCTCCTGAAGCCCAGGGCCGCTGCCCATGTGCTGCCCCAGCCTCGACCCCACGTGACCCCCCAGGTGGGTGCAGCAGAGAGGGGGGTGCCACCCGTGGGCCTGCACTGCTCTCCCAGGAGGGAGGGAGGGAGGGAGGGCAGGTGTCAAGCAGCGCTCCAGGTGGCTGCTCCAGGTGGCTGGCCCTGGATGTGGAGACTCGGCAGCCCCGTGCGCGCAAAGGTGGGCTCACAGGTCCTGGCCAGGTGGCTCGCTGGGACACGCAGGCACACCTGGGGCGCACCTGCACTACCAGCCCGAGCCCCGATGGCGGGCAGGGGCGTGCCGTGGCCTCCAGCAGCCCCGATGCCAGGCAGGAAGCCCAAGCAGACGTCACAGGGGTGGCTCGGCATGAGCCACTTCCTGTGAGGTCGCATGTCGAAGCCACAGGCCCGGTGTGTTGTCCGTGAGGACGGGGCTGGATGTGCGGGCCGGGGTAGGGCAGGGCCGCGGCCCCCGCCTGAGCCAACCGCCTTGTGCCTGTCTGTCTGTCCTGTGCGGGGCCCCAGGCCGGCAGCAAGGGTGCCAGCGTGCTGGGTGCAGGTGGCACCCCGCCCAGGGGGAGGCTGTGCTCGGAGCCCAGGCCCGGCCCGGTGTAAGGGAGACCAGGAGTCTGGCCCTGGGGTCAGGGGTCAGGCATGAGGAGCAAGCGGGGGGGGGGGTCGCAGGCACCCAGGGTCCTTGCCAGCAGCAGCACTGCCCAGGGACCCGACGCGGGGCCCGCCCCACCCGGCGAGGCCGTGTCCGGGCCTTCGTGGGGGGGGGGGCCAGGTCAGGGCCCCGGGAGAGGGAGCCAGGTCCCGTGGCCTCCAGGTGCCGCGGGCGGAGGGGGCGGCCACCGGACACTCAGCTGCGGCAAACGGCCAGGGACGGCTAAGTCCCTGTCGCTCTTGGCAGTCGGGGCCATGGCGACTTCCCAGGTGTGATGGTCCTGGGCTCTTACACGGGGTCTCCGTCTTCCAGAAACGCGGGCCGCGGAAAACGCAACGACTGGGCGTGCCTCGATGTGCCTCCCCACGACGGTGGGGGGCGACGGGAAACAGGCCACGTGTGGCCCCCCGGGGCTGGGGGGTCACGGGGTCCTCTCTGCTGTGCCCGAAAATGCCCACACGCCAAGGAAAACAGATGCCACAGCCAGGACCCCCCAGCTGCGGCCCCAGACCCACACAAAGGAAGACGCTAGCCAGAGGGCGGCAGGCCGGGCGGGAGAGGTCAGAAAGGTCAGCCCAGCGGGGACGGGGCAGGGCGGGGCCATGTCCCAGGGCACTGGGGAGAGCCAGGACGAGCCCCTCACCCGCCCAGCGTCTGGGGGTGGGGCAGCCCCTCCCCCCAAGGCCCGGGGACTGTGTGCCCAGACCCCCAGCCGGCCCGGCTGGCCCGGCCTGGCTTGGCTACAGTCCCCACCCGCGCCCTCCCCGCTCCCTGCCCCACAAATGAGAGCTACAGAGAAACCACCGCCAGGAAGTGAACGCACACGCACTGCACACACGTGCCCCCCATGGCCCGCACGCGCTCATCCTGCCTGCACACGCCCCGAGGGTGACACTGGCCACAGCAGCCACGCCAGGCCCCCACAGCAGCCACGCCAGGCCCCCCTGCTCGGCCCCCAGGAAGCACGCTGTTCCCATCTGACCACCTCACACCGCCACGCCCCGGCAGCGATGGGGAAACTGAGGCTGGAGGCTTGTGACCAGCAGGCTTTCCCCAAGGCGCCAGGCGGGCCAGCCTCAAGCCCCTGCGCATGAGTTGGGGACCCAGCGGTGGGCAGCCCTGCACCTTCACCTGACACACGGGGCGGCCGGGACGGGCGGGGGTGAGCCAGCCTTCTGGGCCCCCTCCGAACTCTGCGGGCTGGCCGAGGGGCTGCACACAGCTGAGCTGTCCCCAGGGCTCTGGCACGTCACACGGCCTGAAGGACAGAGGGCCGCGGAGCGCCAGGCGCGCCCCTCGGCACAAGCGTCCAGGCCACACTCGCTCACCAGGGAACCCCCTAACCTCCACGGGCACCGGCCACGCGCCAGCCCCTCACCCCGGTCTGAGGGAGGGGCCGGCAGAGCTTGGGCTCCAGCCTGGGACAGTGTCGGCACCTGAGGCAGACGCACACGGGCCTCACCTGCCCCTGGACCCCCGTCTCACACAGAACAGGGTGCCTAGCCTCGGGTGGCCTCCCTGACCCCACCCCGCCCGGCCCAGCAGCCACCTCTGGCCTGCTCCCTTCCTGCCTCAGCTCAGCCCGTGGGAGGGGTCTCCTGCCCAGGGAAGCGGCCAGCTGGGGCCCTGAAGAGCCGAACCAGGCAGTGTCCCCAGCGTCACCTGCCCTACCTACGGTCCAAGCCGAAGCTAGGCCAGGGCAGGAAGCTGGCAGGCTCCCAGGCGGCCGCCCCCCAGCACATGGGGCCCACCTGGTGCTGCATCCCCAGTCCCCCCGGCCCCCGGCCCAGCCCTCGGCTGCCCAGCAGCTCTGGAGCAGACCTGGACACCAGCCAGGCCACGTTCACAGGGGATATTCCCGGCCGGGCAGCCTGCGCCGCACAACGCCCACGGCCCTGGGCCCAGGGGCCACCCGACGTCCCCCGGCTCGGCCACGTCACCCAGGCCATGTGGGCGGGTGTCCAGGCTGCCCTCCTCTCTGCCCGGCCCTGCGAGACTGTCCGGCCCAGTGAGTGGGCAGCAGTGGTGCCCTGGGGTCACCATGTAGGCCCGAGGCCCTGCTCCCAGGGCCCGCCCTCACCCCAGCCCCTCCCCGCCGCCCACACCCAGAACCGCCCGGCCCGGAATCTGCCATCCACCCTCGGCCAGGCCGGCGGGCACAGCCGCAGAAGGTCCAGCTGGGGCAGCCAGCCCCGGGCCCCTGCACCGACGGGGCTGGCACGGCCGCCCGGGGAAGGGTGTGTGCAGCCCAGCCAGGGTGTGTGCGAGGGCAACGTCACCCCAGCACACGGGGAGGAAACCGAGGGACAGGGACCGGACGGGCGAGCAGGAAGAGGGCCGGCTGGAAGACAAGGCTCTTCTCACGAGCCGCTCCGCGGGGGTGGCCAGCTGCCCGCTGGGGACACTGGCCCCTCAGAAGCTGCAGAGCGAGGCCCCGGGCCGCCTCTCGGGGCCAGCCCACACAATCCTGCTTTGTCCCTGCGGCCTCTGCCCAGCCCAGCCTCCATCTTGTCCCGAGGCCCAGGCAGCTGGCCTGGGGCGGCCCCGCCATCCCTGGCCTGGACCCTGAGCCTGGGCCGGGCTCATTGGGGCCCACCCAGCAGGTGACGGTAAGGCTGACTGGGCCTGGCAGCATGGAGGGTCTGCTGGAGCCACCACCAGGGGACACCCACTGTCCCCAAGGGCAAGAAGCCTTCCTGCAGAGACCTGGGTGGCACAGGGGAGCCCTCCCCTTCCCCGAGACCCCAGCCGGGCCCTGACCGACGCCAGCCTGCTAGCCTCCCACTGGCCCTGGGCACAGCGGACGTGCCCGACTGTCCCTGGCCACCGGGGCCTTGCAGGAGCCACGGCTCAGCCCGCTCTCCGGGGGGCGCTGAGGCCAGAGTGCCACTCCCCGGCAGGCGGTCCCCGACTGCACCCCCAGGACCAGGGGGCAGAACCGCCCGCCAGGCCCCGCGGTGGCCCAGGCCGAGTGACTGGAGTGACAATGCCCCACGGGGCGCGCAGGCCAGCACGGGCAGCAGGGACCTCCCCCGCCTCGAGCACCACCCCCCCCCCCGGGCTCGCTTGCTGTGGCAACAGGCCCCGAAGAGCGAGGGCCCCTCCCGGGAGCCCCAGGCTGCGAGCACACCGGCCACCTCGTGTGGGAACCGGGCTGGGGACACGGTGTCGGCCACCGCCTCTCTCAGCACTGCCGCCAGCCGAGCTGCTGACTGCAGAGAGCCAGACACCCCCAGGTCCCCAAAGAAGCCGGTTCTGTGCCCAGTGGCCTCGAAGGTGCCCTCCAAGCCGGGGCCCCAGGTGACACTGAAGGTGTCCTCACGGCTCCTCGCGAGTGCCAGCCACTGGCCCTCCAGTGTCCCCATGGCCCTCAGCCTCTGACCCGGGAGGGCCTGTCGGCCTGCTCCAGCCATGTGCGGGTGTCACGCACAGACGCGGCGCTGCCACCGGCCCCCACGGCCCTCCCCGTCCTCTGACGTTTTGGGGTCCAGCGGTCACCCCCAGACCAACTCTGAGGCGAGAAGCAGGAGGAGCAGCCAGAGGGAGTGTGCGTGGCGCGGAGAGCACACACTCGGCCCATGTCCCCGAGTGGCCGCCCCAGGGCTGGCCGGACGCCGCGTGGGCCGCCAGAGGCTGGCGTCCTGTGTGGTACAGCCCTCACATGCGCAGCTGTCCTCGGGGAGTGGCCAGGAGGTGGGGGAGCCCAGGGCGCCGGCCCCGGGGGCCCAGTCCACCCCAGCTCCACCAGGCCCGCCTGCCACCAGCCAGGATCAGGCAGGCCGGGAATGGGGTGGGACCGGGAGCCCCCTGGGACCTTGAGGCCACAGCCAGGGAGGGTGAAGCTTTGGTCTGGCATGCGTGGCCGGGAGGTGACTCTGTGCCTGGGGCACGTGGCAGAGCTGAGTCCACGCCATGACGACTCTGGCAGCCACCCTCCCTCCACCCACCCCAGGCACGGTCCACGCGTCCCCTGCATCCTGCCGGGAGCCCCAGGGCTGGGGACCGCCAGGTCTCGAAGCTTCCCGCGGGCGGACGCCCACACAGCACAGCCACGCCCGGGCAGCGCCGGGCTCTGCGAGCACGTCTTGCCTCTGCACTGCTGCCCGGCTCGGCCCTCGGCCTGCCGTGCCCCCCCCCCCGCTGCAGACGGCCCCCTGCAGGGCCGTCACCACTGCCGCCGGTGACACAGGCGGGACTCGGGGCACTCAGAAGTGCTCAGAGCCACGGCGGCCACGGCGGGGAGGACTCACTCTTGGCAGCGTCCTAGGGCTCTGCCTATCCGGGGACCCTCCGTCCCTACGTGTGGGAAACCGCCTGCCCTACAGGGCCTGAGTTTCACCACTTGGGGCTGATAGGACAGCCTCCCACCCAGGGCTGGCTCTCCCGGGGCATGGGGACTTCCTGTGGGAGGGTCCGTGCCACTAGAGGTGGGCTCAGAGTCACCGCTGGGGCACCGAGGGACACTGCCCAGCCCTTCCCACCGCGGCATGGCAGGGAGACCAAGCCCACAGTGACGGAGGACGGGGTCCTCCCAGGGCCTGTAAACCCAGCCTGAGCGCGGTGGCCCTTGCCCAGAGCACTGCGTCTGAGCCTCCTTCCCGGCTGGCAAACTGGGGGACACAGGCTGAGGCCTGGGCTCACAGGGAGGCCGGCAGGGCCTGCCCACGCAGTGACCCTCAGGTGAGGTGGGCAGTCCACATGCAGCTCCCACCCTGCCCTGCCCGGCCTGCCCCACGCCCTGCATGGAGAGGCTGGCTCCTCCTCCCAGCCTCGGCCCCTCACGGCACCCCGGCCAGCCCCTTGACCCAGGCACCCCTCTCCTAGAGGTCCCCCAAGAATTCAGCAGCCCAGGCTTCCAAACTTGGCCCACCCACCAGCAAGAAGGCCCCTCACCCCCTGTGGACTCCTGGCCTGAGCTCTGCCCCAGGCACCGCCCCTCCCCTCTCGCCCACCGGAAGGGTGTCCAGGGCCACTCCACGTCCTGCTGGGGACCCAGCCCCCAGGACAGCTCACTGAGCCTGTCATGGGGTCCCCCTGGCTTACGCCCGCCCTGCTGAGCTGAGCGCACGGGGCTGGCTGGCTGCACCCCACAGTTTCCTGAGGGGACTGTAGGGGTGTAGGCCGCAGGTGCCCCCAGAGCTGCCGGCCCAGGCCGGGGTGCCTCCCGCCTGCCCCCTGGAGAAGGCTTTCCCAGATGGGGCCCCACGGCGAGGCGAGGCGTCCACGCGGTGCCTGCAGAGGCCACACCAGGCCGTCGAGGACACTGTGCAGAGGGGGGTGGCCACACGGCCACCGCCACACAGGAGGGCAGCCCAGCCCCGACGAGTGACAACCGGCTCGCCGAGCTGGCACCACCACTGCGGAGAGGTGCAGCGGGCAGTGTGGCCTGGGCGCTGCCCGCCACCGGACGGTGTCCAGCGGGTGGAGGGCGGCAGCTCTGCCGGCCCCTGCGGGCCACACTGGAAGCACCCCCGACCCTCGTCTGCTGCCCGGGAGGCGGCACGGGGCAGGGGGTGGTGACAGAGCACCGGGCCCACCTCCCGCAGGCCCTGGCTCGGGTTGGCGGCCGAGAGGCGCGGCGTGCAGCGCCCGGCAGCTCCCTCCCGCCACGGCTCCTGCGCTCAGGCCTCGGGCGGAGTGCAGGCCAAGAACGGAGACGACCGGGGTGGCTGTCCCCCACGAGACAGGAGAGCCGGGATGGGCACACGGTGGCAGGTGCGGGCTCCCACCCCGGCCCGCACGCCCGGGAGAAGTGGCTCAGCAGCGGGAAGGGTGCCCGGGGCCCACGCCGCCTCAGGGCCCCGGGTACGGTCAGCTGTTTGTCTGGCGCGCGAGGGCCGGCCTGGGGCACTGCGGCTCTCCTGGCATTTGGGGCTGACGACAAGCCGGGGGGCCCGGCGATCACACAGTAGGCCCCACGCCCACAAAGCTCCAGGGGACCCTTCGACGGAAGGCACGGAGAGATGGCGCCCACAGGTCAGCCTCCCCCCCAACCCCAGCTCTCCCGGGGTGCAGGCGTTCAACCATCCAGGAGGCAAGAAGGGACACAGCACCAACAGAGCCCCCGCGGGTGGCCACCCAGTTAGACCAGAGGGGTCCCCGGGGGGGGGTGGGTGCCGAGGAGAGGCCGCGGCTTCGTGGCCGGGGAGCCGTGCTCTGAACAGCGCAGGGCGGTGCGTTGTTGACACAAACACACACACACAGCACACCCTTTTGTGTTCATTACTGTTAATTACAGTGGGAGCCCCCTGTAATTAACTGCTCGGCAGTGTAACTCAGTGAGAAGTGGGGAGCCCGCGCCCGGCCCGCGCGCCTCACCCCGCCCGTGCTGACACACCGACGCCCCCTCCTCATAGCGGTTCATTGGTACTTTAATTAGATTATTTCGCTGCCTCCCGCGTTCTGCTGCCCCGGCCCCTCCCCCACCGAGGAGCTCACCAACTACAGTTTGTCCCCCCAGGAAACGGGCCTATTTTGAACTCGGCGGAGCCCCGACTGTCTGCCACCTCCTCCTCCAACCCCGGCCACGTCACCCCCACTCCCAACGCGCTGCTTTACTGCCAGGGGCCCCTCCGTGCCTCAGCAGTCGGCGCAGGGCACTGTCTAGCCCGGGGGTGGCGGGGGAGAGGGGGAGCCCGCCCCCCACCCCAGCCCAGCACCTCACGCTCTCTGCTGAGACAGCCCCACGGCCCTCCCCGGAGAACGGAGAGCACGGGGCCTGGCCCACTTTTCTCCCAAACACCACCTTCCGCTCCGCCTCTGTGCCACCCGAGGGCCTGCAGCACCCCGCTAGCCCGGCCTGCCGCACCCTCCTTCCGTCCCCGTGCCTGCCCAAGGTCTAAGGGACTTCCCAGAGAGACACGGAGGTCAGGGCCAAGGGGACCGCTGGGCACCAGGAGAGGCCCGTCCTAGGAGAAGAAAGAAAATGGCTGAGCCCAGCTTCCCACAAAGCGACAGCGAGGGCCGGGGGGATGAGGACACGGGCCGGGGCGCCGGGACCTACCCTCATCACCGCGAGAGCCAGCAGCGGCCCAGAAGCCCCCTCTTCCCTCCGGTAGTCAGGGGGTCTGCTCGCCGCGCGGCATCCGCGCTCCAGCCCAGGCCCCGCCTCCCTCTCCCTCCCCCGGGACAGCGCAGTGTCGCAGACATTCGGAGCCGAGCCTGGGAGGACAGAAAGGCGCTGTCCAGCCCTGAGTGGCCCGGGTGCTCTCTCGCTCCCACCGTGTGGGGACGTCCCGGCCTGGCCGGGGTGGCCCCCTGTCGGCCCGCACACCGCACGCGGCAGCCTCCCCTGCCCCACCGGCCGCCCCGAGTTGGGGGGTCGCGGCCGGGGGGCGCGCGGGCCGAGGCGCAGCTGCTCAGGCGGCACACGCCTATTAGCGCGGCCGTGGCAGACGGCAGATGGGCGCCCGCTCGGCCCCCTCCTCCCGCGGCACAATGGGGCCGGGCGCTCGGGCGCACCTGCAGCCAGGGCAGAGGGGTGCTGGCGGCGCCCCCGGGCACCCCCGTCCGCGCCGCGTGTCCTTGGGCCGCGCCCGGCACACCGCAGCCGCGCGGCCTGCGGGGCTGGGCGGCGGGACCCGGCGGCCGGCTGCCCATTGTTCGCGGCCGCGGGCCGGAGCCGGGCCGGGCCTGCGCGCCGCGCTGGGGACCCGCGTCCTTCCCAGGGCCCGCGGCCGGCGCGCCGTCAGCTCGGCCTCCGCGGGCCTGCGCGTCCCTGCGTCCCGGTCTCCCCGGCGCCCCCTGCGCCCCCGGGCCACCCCCACACACACCGATCCCCCCCAGTCCCCCCCGCGCCGCCCGTCCCGCTCCGCGCCCCCGGCCTCCCCGGCCCCGGCCCGCGGCCCGCACGCACCTGTCTGCCCCTTGCCCAGCGTCTTCTCCAGCCGGTAGGGCCCCACATACTGCGCGTGCTGCGCCCCGCCGCCGTCCTTCCCCGTCGATGTCATCGCTCCCGGGCCCGGCGCCGGCGACGTGGGCGCCCCGGGCGGGCGGCCGGGCGGGCGGGCGGCGGCAGCAGGGAGGGTCCGCGTCGGTCCGCGTCCGTCAGTCCGTGCGCCCGTCCGCTGGGCCGGGTCGGCGGCGCCCGGCGGGCCGCGCTCGCTCCGCGCCCCCCGCGCCTCCCCGCGCCGCCGCCCCCCGCGCCCCGCTCCGCTGCGGCCCGCGACGCCGCCTCCGCCTCTGCGAGAGGACCGGGCGGGCGGGGGCACTAGGCTTCCGCCGCCGCCGCCGCCGCCGCCGCCGAGGCCCGCGCCCCGCGCCCCGCGCCCCCAGCGCACGCCCGTCAGTCGGTCCGCGGCCGCGCAGCCGAGCCGAGCCGAGCCGAGCCGAGCCGAGCCGCCGAGCCGCCGAGCCGAGCCGAGCCGAGCCCAGCTGCGCAGCCGAGCCGAGCAGAGCCGAGCGGCCGAGCCGAGCAGAGCCGAGCCCTAACGAGAGCAGCCCGCTGCAGCGGCGGCGGCTGCGAGTGGCTCCCAGGCCTGTCCATCAGCAGGCCTGCCCAATCAGCGGGCCCGGACACGCCGCTCCGCCCCGCGGCGCCCCGCCCCGCCCCGCCCCGCCCCGCCGCCAGCCAGGCCGCGGCGAGCGCTCGGGGGAGCTGGACTCTGGGAAGCGAGTCCTCGGCGAGGTCGGGGGCGAGTGCGGGGCGAGGTCTCCATCCCGCCGCCGGGCCCGCCGCCCTGCTCGCCGAGCGCCCCCGGGACGGCGCAGGCAGCGGGGCGGCGCGCGGGGGGCTGCCCTGTCGGGACGCGGACGCGCAGTGTGCGCCCCCCGGCTCTCCGCGTCCTGCCTGCTGGCCACCGCCACCGTGGTCGTAAGGACTTCCTCGTCCCTCCCCCTTCCTGGGGGCGGTGGCTCTGCGGGGGCGCGTGGCCGGACCGTGACCTTGCGCCTCCCGAGGCCGTGCGGGGTCGCTGCCCTCCTCCGCTCCGTTTTCCCGGGTGGACAACGTGACCGGCACGGCGGGGCGGAAGAACGCCCCCGGGGTCACCCAGCAGCGGCCTCCCTGGGGAGGCGGTGCCCAGGCCGCGGTGCGGCGGCCCCCTCTCGGGTCCGGAGGGGCGGGTGGGGCGGGCGCACGGGTGCTGACAGCTCCTCACGCTGGGGCTCCCTTCCTCGTGCTGCAGAGCGCGATGGGGGAGCAGAGGTGAGCCCAGAACCCAGCAGATGTGGGGGGCCCCGCAGCGTTTGAGTCTCGGGGTTCCTGGACGAGTCTCGGGGTCCTGGCCGGCCTCACCTGCATCTTTTCTGCCCCAGGCCCTGGCGCTCGCTGGCCAGCTGCCCTCGCTCCCCTCAGGGTAATCGGGGGCTCCTGCCCCTGGGGGGAGGGCTGTGTGAACTCCACAAACTCCCAGATCTGTCCAGCACCCCACCTGGCTGGGCCTGTTGGTATCTCTCTCCCCTTTCTCAGCTCAGGAAGGAGAGATGGCCCTCAACGCCAATGTCCGGTCACCTGGGCATATGCATGTCCCTTTGGGCTGTGCCAAGTGCCGAGGCCTCACAGTCAGGCCCTGCCCCGTGGAGCACCACTGCAGACAGAGGCCCCGGGCGGGCTGCGGGTGGGATGTAGCCGGATCTGAGGAGCATCTGAGACCTTGGACTAGAGAAATTGTGTAGCTGGAGGTGTGGCCAGAGGCACACCTGGTTTCACTGGGTCAAAGGTGTGCAAGAGATAGGGGAGCCCCCCCTCCCCCGCCCACCCTGCAGGCAGAGGCTGGTGGGCAGCCGGGTGCCTGGAGGAGAGGCCCCTGCCAGAGACTTGCCTCATGGCCTCCATATCGCCCTCTGCTGGACTGGTGCCACCACGGTCACCTGGGCCTCCCCAGCCCACAGGACTTGTCACCTTTCTTACGCCCTGGGCAGCACTTGGCCTTGCTGACCCTTCCCATCTGGACACCCCTGGGCGGAACCTCTCGGCTTTCACGACTCCTGCCCAGCCCTGGGCCCCTGGGGTCTCTCTCTCTGGCCACTCCTCAGCCTTCTCGGGATCCATGCAGCCCGTACCCATGGACATTTCTCGGGGCTCCACAGGGGACCTGTCCACTGGCCTCTCCACGTCCTCCAGGTGACCGCGTCCACTCTCAGCCCACTCCCGAGTCCCCAGCGCCAGCCTGCCCTCACTCCGGGGCCACGGGGCCAGCTCCCTCCTGCAGCTGTCCTGGTGTGTGTCACACAGAGTCTCCAACTCAGCGCGTTCACAGCACAACGCCTCATCTCCCCGTCTTTGTGGGGTCAACAGCCTGACCGCTGATGGCCAGGCTTCCGTCAGCCCCGTCCAGTGCTGGCCGTGGGGTGGGGCCTGGCTGGCGGACTACACCAAAGAAATGACATCAACCCTACACGAGTATTTTGGGGCGCGGAAGAGGAGGGAACACTGCCTAACTCTACATGAGACCGTCATGACCCCGGCACCAAGCACAGATAAGGGCACGACAAGAAGAGCGGAGTCTTAGCGGAGTCTTAGCAGATTGGTTCCAGCGACATGTAAAGAGAATAATACATACGACCAACATACAACCTCGGGTGTGAATAATACATACAACAATCCAAACAACCTCGGCTGTGAAGTTACATGGTTCAGAATCGGTCGGCGTAATTCACCATCAGCAGGCGAAAACAGAAAAATCCTCACGGCTCTTTCAACAGATGCAGCAAGAAAAAGGCGTTGGACAAAATCCAACCCCCACCCGTGATTAAAAACAGAACAAACCTCAGCAGACTAGGACCGCGAGGCCTCCCTCGACCTGATAAAGGAAGTCGACAAAACGCCCATGCCACCCACGCCTGGTGGGGAGGGACCGATGGGACCGAGGCAAAACTAGCCGCCGTCAGCACTGCGCTTCAGCGTCGTGCTAGAGGACGTAGCCAGCGTGATACGGCAAGAAAGAGGCAAGTTTCCCTTTGAGACGGTTGGAAAGGAAAGATTAAACCAATCTCGAATCACGGACGACATTCCTGTCTGTAGAAGATCCTACGTTACAAAAGCTGCTAGAACGGACAGGCGAGGGTAGCAACGTCACAGGACACAGAGCCAAAACATACACGTTCTGTGTCTGTGTCCTAACCATGGAAGCTTAGAAACTATAAAGACAAATGTCATTCACGAGTAGATTCAAAAACCATGAAATCCTCAGAGGTAAATTGAACAAGAACAACAACAAAAAAATGTGTGACACCTGTACACAGAACACTATAAAATACCCCTGAGACACCTAAAAAGACCCAACGGGGTGGAGAGTCCCACCACGGCCACCGGTGCCAGGACTGAAAGGCGTGAAGGTATCCATCAGTTCTTCCCAAATCGATCTACGGAGTCAACACAGAAGCACAGACTGTTTTCTTCTTAGAGATCGACACGCTTGTTCTGAAATTCAAAAAAGATGCAAAGGACCGAGGAAATCCGGGACAGTGACGAAAAGTCAAGTCGAGAGGCTCACGTGGCCCGATTCTGTCCTGTCACAAAACCACCGCCGCCCAGGCGGGACGCTGTGGGCGTAAACAGAGACCTTACAAAGCAGAGAATGACAGCAGAGCCCAGAAGTCCACACTGACATCTGGGGCCACATTTTTCCAACAAAGGCACAAAGGGGGTCTGGAGAGGGGTGGTCACTGCAACAGGAGGCGCCGAGTTCGCCAGGCGTGTCAGGGACAAACCCAGGCTTCTTCAAGTACCAACCAGTCGGGACTAGAAGTGGTTCAGAGAGCTCGAAGTGTAGAACTTCTAGAAGAAAACAGGAGACCTTGGAGTCCTTGGGTCAGCAAAGATGCTTTTAGGTAAGTTGCAAAACAAACAAACAAACAAACAAAAAACCAAAACCATAACATTAAAAAAATAATAATAAAGTGGACCCCATCACAATGAGCACCTTCTGTACTTCATAAGACATTTGGAAACATGGAAAGCCACAGACAGGGGGAAAGTGTTTGCAACATGTGTCTCCATTCCAAGATTTGTATCTAGAATATGTAAAGAGCTCTTAGCAATTCAATAAGAAGAACCTTGATCTGAAAGCTGCGTCGAATTGGTTTGGGGGGGTCTGTGTCTTCCTAGGAATTTGTCCAGCGCACCTGAGTTGTCTGACTCGTTGGCGTGCGTGCGTATTCACGTATCCACGCTGGCTTTTCCCTTGGGGTCAGGGTTGACGCAGCATGCAAGGGACCTTCTCTGAAAGTAAGTCAGACCCTGCCCGTCCTCCACTCACCCCTGTCCATGGTCCCATCTCACTCAGGGTGAGAGCCAAGTGGGGCTCCCCTCACCCCCTCTCCCCGACCTCCTCTCCCACTGTTCCAGCCACCGGGGCTCCTCCTGGGTGCTGGGCGTGCTCCTGCCCCGGGCCATTACACTGCTGTTCCCTGGGCCTGGAGGGTCGTCCCTCCAGGGGCTGGCAAGCTTCTCAACAGATGTCAGCGGATGAGCTGCCGGGGCGGCCGTGACAGGGTCCCACAGGCGGGCGGCATAGACCACAGACATGTACTGTCCCCAGTCTGGAGGCTGGGGTCCGAGGTCCAGGTGTGGGCAGGGCCACCTCCCCTGGGCTCTCTCCTTGACGTGCAGACAGCCGTCTTTGGGGTCACATGGCGTTCTCCCGCCATGCATGTCTGGGTTCCCATCTCCTCCTCTTCTGAGGACACCTGTCACGTTGGCTTAGGACCCAGCCATAGGACCTCACTTTACCATAAAGACCCGTCTCCCCATGCGGGCACGTTCTGAGGTGCTGAGGATTACACCGGTGAATTCCGCCCTGATGACGCCGACCTGGCCCCGTCCAGACCCCGGCCCGCTCACCCAGCCCCGCCTTGTCCTTCCCACGGAGGGCATCATCTTCCAACGGGCATCCTGCGTTACGTGCGACGTTTGTCGGCTCCCGTCCCTCTCCCCGCTGGAACCCAGCCCCCCAGCCCGGGCCCTTGTGTTTCTGGATGAACCTCAGGGCCAGGGGCCCAGCCTGGCACACAGCGGGTGCTCAGAGAGTGACCGTCCTTCCTCGTCATCGATGTCCTTTGGAAGGATAGGCTTTGGGGACTGCGGGAGGTGCGGGCATCGTGACCGTGTGTGTTAGCCGGGGTTCTCCGGAGAAACAGGGAGAAAGGCGTTTCTGTACGGACCTGGGTCGCGTGCTGCCAGGGCCGCCGGGTCCCGCGTGCGGTCAGCAGCCGGAGTCCAGGGTGACGGGCGGTGCGGCTCCGACTGATGGCCGGAGGGGACCGACGTCACGCTCAGCGGCCAGGCCAGGGTGGGGGGTGTCAGCCTCCCTTCCACCCAGGCCGTCAGCGGATGGGACGCGGCCCACCCATGTGGGGGGGGTTGACATGTGACTCGACCCTCACACTGTGCAAGACGGAGCGCGGCCTTGCACTGGTGAGCAGGGCCGCCGGCTTCGTGCATTTGAACTTGAGCTCCCCGATTCTTTCCCGCGCTGAGCTCCCCCTGCCAGGTGAGAGGGCGTGGGGCGCCGGTCTCCTGAGCCTTCTGACCGCCCCGTGCACGCGTGCACCCGCTGTGACAGCCGGGCTGGGTGGACTGCTCGGTCCTGGGCGTGTCCCCACATGGCGGATGCTAGCGAACCCCCTCTCGTGCCCTCACGGAGCTGGGTGACGTCCCCGCCCTCGGTGACGCCAGACTTGGCGACAGCTCCCTGCACTCCTGGGTGAGGCTCACGGCCTGGGGTGTGTGGGTGTGTGTGCCTGTGTGCATGCGTGTGTGCCTGTGTGTATGTGTGTGAGCATGTGCATGTGTGTATGTGTGTGCACATGCATGCATGTGTGTGTATGTGCATGCGCATGTCTGTGTGTGTGCATGTGTGTGTGAGTGCATGTGTGCCTGTGTGTATGTGTGTGTGCATGTGTGTGCATGTGTGTGTGCCGTGTGTATGAGCATGTGTGTGTGCATGCATGTGTGTGCATGTGTGTGCCTGTGTGTATGTGTGTGAGCATGTGTGTGTGTGTGCGCGCACATGCATGCATGTGTGCATGTGTGTGAGTGCATGTGTGCCTGTATGTGTGTGCGTGCATGTGCGTGCATGCTTGTGTGTGCATGCTTGTGTGTGTGCATGCGTGTGTGGTGTGTGTATGAGCATGCGTGAGTATGCATGTGTGTGAGTGCATGTGTGCCGGTGTGTATGTGTGCCTGTGTGTATGTGTGTGAACATGTGTGTATGCATACATGTGTGTGAGAGTATGCATGTGTGTGTGAGTGCATGCGTGCCTGTGTGTATGTGTGCGTGTGCATGTGTGTGTGAGTGCATGTGTGTGTGTATGTGTGCGTGTGCATGTGTGTGTGCATGTGTGTGTAATCAGTAACCATCTGCATTTTTCTCTTGCGACTCGCTTGTTTGTGTCCTTTGCCTGGTTTTCTATGGCGGTGTCCCGGTTTGCACACGGACTCACAAGAGCCCCTTTTCACCAAAGAGACCGGCGTGCGCTCTTGCCCACATGGGCCACGGTTTTCCCCGAGCTTGCTCCCTGACTTCGGGGGTGTCGTGCGGGCTGAGCTCGGGTTCTGTGTTCCTCCCGTCGGTTCCTCCTCGAACTCGTCCCCTTCACGGCACCGGCGTCGTGGAGACCTGTGGCCTTGTCTCTCCACGTGACAGCCCTTCTTCTCTCCTGCCCTAAGTCCTGAGTTATACCGGTTGGTGCCCTGTGACGCCCAGCCTTGGCTCGTTGGACCAGGGTGCCACCTGCCCGCGTGGGGACAACGGGGCTCTTCCTCCTGATAATTTGGGACCAGGATCCGGAGGTGCCCAGCAGGCGAAGCTGAGGACAGAGCGCCCAGGAGACGCTGTGACGGCGAAACTGCACCCAGAGGTGCTGGCAAGGGGAGATTACAGAGCGAGAGGCGAGGGCGGAGGGCCACACGGCCCGCGAGGTCACTTAGTTTGGTGGCTCGCCTGCCACAGCAAAGTCCTGACCACACCCCTCCAGGGGCACGGCTGCTGGGGGAGTGCCAGGCCGCCTTACTCCCTGTTGTCAGCGCGGAAATAAAAACCTTTGTGAGCCGCCAGGGCCTGCCACCTGTCACCCTCTCCTGCTCAGCTGCCCTGGGGCAACCCCACGGGAAAAGCCCACTCCCTTCCCGCCCAGCTGGCTGCGGGTCCCCACTTCCAGGGTGAGGGAGCGCTGAAGGCCAGGGAAGCGGGGGAGGGGGGAGGCTCAGGAGCCTGTCCCTCCTTCTAGCCGGGGTGGTCGGGGAAGAGACGGGAGCCTCGTCCTGGTGTCCCCGACATCCCCCCCCAACACCGAGGGCTTCGGGCTGCACGGCGCCCTCTGGTCCCTGGACACAGAAAGACTTTTAGCAGTGAAGAGGTGGGGTGCATTGTCCTGCCCCCCACAAGCTTGCACACTGGGGGGAGAGCCTGCAGAGGCCCTGAGAGGGTAGGGACCCCTATGCTGTCGCTGTCGGGGGTCGAGACCCAGGCCCCTCTATTTGGGGGGATCGTGGGCAGGCAGAAGCACCTGCCTGCTCCCCGCTCCCCACTCCCCACGTGTGTACCTCCGCCAGAAATGGGGAGTAAACATCAGGCTGGAAGGCTGCTGCAGCGTGAACGTGTGTAACACGGCTCAACTGCACACTTAGAAATGCTTAAAATGGTACATTTTGTGTATATTCTTACCACAATTAGAAAACATTTTTTAAGGACAGCCTGGAAATTGATGGGGTTCGTATTCTCTAAAGTGGGGCTTTGTTTCTTTCCTTCCCTCCTCACCCCTCGGGCTCGCTGGGCCGCGGGCGCCAGATGGGTGAGCGCCCAGCGCGGGGAGCAGGGCCCGCAGCCAGGCGGGGAGGGGGCGGGCGTGCTTGCGCGCGGCGCCCACGCACTGGCCGGGTATTTCTGGAGCGTTAATCCGGTTCCTCGAGAGAGAGGCGGCCGGGCCCGCGCCCCCTTCGCCCTGGCTTTGGTGCTTAACGGGGGCGCAGCGCTGCGGACGCGCGCCCCACCGCGGCGGCACGGCCGGGCGACAGCGGTGCGTGCGCGTGGCACCTCCCCGCGGGGTGCGCGTCTGGGCCGCTCCTGACGCAGAAGCAAAGGTCCCCGAGGCCTCGGGCGGGGACGCCTCCGTGGGGGAGGGGGGCTCCCCGCCGTGCCCTGCAGAGCGGTGGCCTGGGTGCTGGCTCCTATAACGACAAATGCCTCTGGGACCCTGAGAGGCCCCACCCCTGAAGGGCTGAGGGGGACAGCCAGGCCCCGCCCCCTTATTTCCCTGTGCCCCTCCTGCCTCCTAACGAGACGATGTATTTGTTTTCAATTGGCTTTTATTATTATTAGTGATTATTATTAGTGTTTTGGAATCAGGAGAAGTACATCACACATCCTGTCGCCCCCCAGAACCGGGTCACGTGTCCCCCAAGTGCAGGCAGACCGCTTTCCTCAGAGGAGCCCGGGGGTAAAATATCTGACAGCGATGTTGGATGTGAGTAATTAGAGGTGAGGCGCCCCGCGGATCCCGCCGGCACCTGCGGGGTGTGCCGTCTGTAGCCCGCTCAGCACTTCCGCTCGCGAGCGGCGGTGGGCGCGTGGTTTTTGTCACGTTGGTGTCTCCTCTTTAAATAAGTGTTTCATAAGGAGTTTGCTCTTGCCTTTGTTCTGGCCCCATGGACCTGACGGAGTCCCCAAGTCCCGCGTGAGGCCGTGAGGCTGCGCGCTCGTGCGGGGGAGGGGTCGCGGGAGAGGGTCGGGATTGGGGGTTCTTGCTGGTTCCGGAAGGTCAAGCCTTTTGCGTTGAGGGTGCAGCTGTTGGCGACCACGTCTCGGGGGTGTGCGTCTTTGCGGAGAGACGCGGCCAGGCTCCCAGAGTGCACTTGTGGGGGTCCGGGAGGCCAGCGGGATGGGTGGGGGAGGGGACCAGGGCCGAGGCCGCAGGCTGCGCTGAGCAGCCTCACTGGGTCCCGGCTGGGCTCACGGGGTCCGTGTCCACCCTCTCTCCCCACATATGTACTGGTGGCCACAGTAGGATGGTCGAGGTCCCTGACCCCGGGGGCCTGCTCATGGCCGAGGTCCCTGGGCGGCCGCGCCCCCACTCAGCGCTCCGCATGCTGGGGCTCCTGGCTCTGCGGCCCGTCCCCGTCCCTGTCCCCAGGGCTCCGCTTCTCTCTCTCTGGGCCCATCTCAGTCCCCTCCCTGCATGGTTCTCCTGCTACGTGTCCCACTGTGGGGGTCGGGGGTGTCCGCCGGGCCCCCTGGCCTCTCCCGTGCTCATCCCCGGCCCCCTCCCAGATTCATGCGCTGAAGCCCGAACCCCAGCACCTCTGAATGTGACTGTGGAGAGGGAGTCGTTATGAGGTGCTCAAGGTCAAATGGGGTCACTGGGGTGGGCTCTAGTCCACTGTGACTGTGTCCCCATAAGCAGAGATCGAGACACAGGCACACACAGAGGGACGCGCACGTGGGGACACAGAGAGGAGACGCCGTCCACACAGCAAGGAGAGAGGCCTGGGGGGGACCCGCCCGCCCACACTGGGGTCTCCGAAGCCCCGCCTTCCCACAGCTCCGCCTCCCAAAGTCTGCCTCTCCGAAGCCCCGCCTCCAGCCTCCCGAAGCCCCGCCTCCAGCCTCCCGAAGCCCCGCCCCCAGCCTCCCGAAGCCCCGCCTCCACGCAGCCCCGCCTCCAGCCTCCCCGAAGCCCCGCCTCCCAGCACCTAATTCAGAGCCTGAGGCTGGACTTCATGGCAGAGCCGCTGCCAGGCGCATAGAGGTTCTGGGGCCTGAGCTTTGCCTGGCCTCGAGACCCCCGCAGCGAGCCGCTCGTCCTGAGATGCTGCCACACGCGCACCAACTGGTTTTAATGAAGAGAAACGAAGCCACTGGTAAGAATGACATAAAGGGTGGAGGGTTCCTGAACCTGCAAGTTCATCTGAGCAGATTGTAAACAAGGAGAGACGGGAGGCCTGTCAGCTCAGGGGAAGGAAACCCCAGATGCAGGTTCTGAGGGCCCCCGGTCCCCTAACCCCCCGGGACAGACCCACAGCTCCTGTTCCAAATGCTTGGGTGTCTCCAAGCCACCTCGGGGACACGCCAGCCGCCATGCTGACCCTTTCGAACAGTGATTTCTGAGTGTTCCTTTGACACGTGGCAGCAGCGGGATGCAGGGATGGGGTGGGGGGGGACGTATTCTCGCGGTATCTTTACCGGGGGCCTCGTCTGGTTTGCAGGAGACTCAAATCTCCCACAGGGTTATTCTTTTCTTATTTCGTTCTTTCCCAGGATGGCGGGCAAAGGTGTCCGGTGACGCATATGGCTTAGGCCGCTTCTCCGCTTTTCTTAAATCGAGAAAAACGTTGCACTCTGCGAAATGCAAAGCTTGTGGGCGAGTCCGAGCCCGTGCGTGCTGATGTGTGCACACGCCGTGTGACCGACCCACAGCTCCCCGCGCTGGACGCTGCCGCCGCCCCCAGGTCCCCCCTCCGCTGACCCGGATCTGGTTTACGGTGCCCTGACCCCTTTGCCTGCTCTCCAGCTCCACATAAATGAGATCCCACGGCGTGCCGCCTTTGGCGTCTGGCTTCCTCCGCCCGTAGTAACGCTTTCCAACTTTTTACTCGTAAAGGCGTTTTACAGCTCTGCGGAGAGCTGACATGCGCGCACCCGACGCCGAGCCAGCGGCTACACCACGGCCTGCCTCCCGATGACTCGTCCTTCGCCCCGGAGATGCGGTGCATGGCGCATAGGACGTATCACCCTGGTGGGTCCTAGGTGTGCGGCTCAGGGAGCCAGGTGCGTTCATGCCCCTGCGGCCGTCGCCCCCATCCTCTGCTGGTCCTCCGCTGTCACGACCCCACCTGGCCTTCTCCCCACACACTCGGTAGGGGTCAGGGTCAGGGTCTGCACCTTGGTGACCAGATGTCTTCCGCCCCAGTGGACAGATGACGGACACTTCCTCCCTTGCATGGGTACTGTTTTTTCTACGGCTGAACCTGGAGGGAGGGGTCCCAGGAGGTGAGGGGTATTAGCTAGGGCTGGAGGGCAGGGACAGGGGCGTGATGAGGTGTGGCTGAGGGGGGCCCTGGGGCAGGGACAGGGCAGCCTGCGGTGGGACCTCGGTCAGGCTCAGTGGGGGAAGGAAGGAGGCACATCCAACAGGTCGGTGCTGGGATGGCACGTGGGTGGGAGGGGGCCAGGTGTCCGGCCAGGTGTGTGGGGGGGTCCGCGGAGACAACCCACGGGGAAGGACCACCAAGGGCTCTAGGAGGCACGTGGGGACACGCGGAGACTGGCCCCAGGGGCAGCGGCCTATCTCTGGGGGTCAGAGCCTGGCTATCTGTGGTCCCCAAACCCCTGTCCCTTGGCAACAGGCCACCGGGGCTCCACGCAGGTGGCTCTCTCCCTGAAGGGCCGTCCAGCCCAGAACCCAGTCAGTGCCCACGGCCACTGCCAGCCCCTGGTCACCCCACAGGCCTGCAGGGTGGGAGCGTGCAGCCTGGGTCCCAGAAGAATGACAGAGGCAGCAGCTGGGGCACTGAGCCCGTCCCCGAGGTGGCCAGCCCGGCTCCCCCAGCACCAGGCCAGATGGAGCAGGTGTGGGCTCAGGGACTCCCGGCCTTTGTGCTGTGGCCCAGAAGGCCACAGACCATCCATCAAACTGAAGCTCCCTCATTTAAATTCTAATAGGAAGGGGCGGAGCCTGGGGCTTCCTGGGGCTGGGCTCTCAGCTCGGCTCTGCCTGGCTGCAGGGTGAGGCCCCGCCAGGCGGGGCACGTGGGAGGGTGGGCTCTCCCCAGGAGACTCAGCCAGTGGCTTTCCCAGGTCCCACGTGGATGGTGCCACCTGCCACAGAAGGGGCAGCAAACTGCCCTGGTTGGAGGCTGAGCTCTTGCTTTCTGCTTAAATATCTGTCCAGCGGTGTGCCCTGGGCGGGGCGGCCGCTGGACACACCAGCGTGGGAGATAGTGCCGGCCCCTCGGGACTGCGGGAAACCTGGCACCCCAACCCTCGGGGCGAAGCAACGCACTGGCTCCTCTGCTCAGCGATCAGGTGTGTTCCCCGTGAACCTGGTGACGATTCTGTGGGGGAAGAACCATTCCCATCCACAGTGCGGGGTAGAGACACGCAAACTCAGAGAGGTGCAGGCAGGGGCCGTCCGCAGAGGCTGAGGGGTGCCCCCCAAGGCCCAGCACCCCCACCCTGTGGTTCCTGGCCGTCGCTGCACGCTTGCTTCCCCCCGACAACTCGTTCCCAGTTTATTTGGCTCGGGAGAGCAGTGTCGTCTTGTACCTCGCTTGGGGTGACTCTGAAGTTATAAACTCACCTGAGCGGAAGTGGCCTCTGTCCAAGGGCAGGGTTTGTCCACCTGTCCACGCCCTCCCACACCCATGTTTCTGTGCGGGGAACACGCATCCGCCAGCACCCTAGGGCTCCCTTCCCAGGCCGAGGCCTGCTCCGCAGGTCCTGAGGCCAGCACCCCGGTCCCCCAGCCCCCCAGCTCCCCGGCCACCTCCCGGACAGCATTACTGGTTTCGGATGGCGATCAGGACGCACTCCTCCAGACAGTCTCTCGGTGGCTTTTCCCCGACGGGTGGGAAGAGGCTGCACTTGTCAGACCCAAGGGAGGAACTGCCGAGGCTCCAGTGTGTGACCACACGTCCACACATCACCACCACCACCAGGGTGGCAGTGATTAGAACACATTCCCAGGCTCCAGAATGCTAACGGGTGGGGCAGGCCGAGGGACTTAGGACAGTGCGTCCTGCGTGTCACTGGTGCAGCTCTGCATACACGTCAGAGGGTGAAGCCCTATGGCCGTCTCGGGGGACGCGAGGGAGCTGGGGGTCACACCCGACGTATCCCGAGACTTAGAAAATGACCAGTAAACTGAGAGTCGGAGGGACGCCCCCTAACCTGCCCTCCTGTGGAGGCACAGACAGCGCCCCTTGAGGGGTGTCTGAGGGGTGCCTGAGGGGTGCCTGCTGACTCACCGGTGCTCAGCGCTGGGGCCTCCCCGAGGCCGGGGACATTAGAGGGAAAACACAGCCCTGTCATCCCCCACGATCCACTTGGATACGTCGTAGCAAGTCCCAAAAGCACTGTGGCCAAACTGCGTCCCCCGATTTCTGTGCGGGGGTCCTGCCCCCAGCACCCGGGACGGTGGTCTGATTTGGAGATGGGGTCGTCACACAGGCGAGCCGTTGGGGTGGGCCCAGAGCCAATGTGACTGACACAGTAAAGAGAGGAGGAGATGGGGACACAGACTCGCACAGAGGGACGACCCCATGGGGACACAGGGAGGAGACGCCGTCCACACGCCCAGGACAGAGGCCTCAGGGGGACCCGCCCTGCCCACACCTGGGTCTCGGGCTCCGGCCTCCAGGACTGGGGACAGTGAGTGTCTGGTTCAAGCCACCAACGGCAGCCCTAGCAAATTAATACAAGCGTCACGGATCCAAAACCAACACGCAGGGGACAGTTTCTATCGGGGTGATGGGAAAGTCCCGGAGTCGGTGGTGACAGCTGCACAGCGGTGCGAAGGTGCCTAGTGCCACCGAGCTGTGCGCTGGCCAACGGCTGGGGTGGCGGCCTCGTGCTGTGCGCGTCTCCGCCCGGTCAAGAAAATCCATATACAGAAATCAATCGTTTGCACGTCAGCGACGAACCACTGAAAATAGAATTTAGAAATGATATTTTACAAAGGCATCAAAAGAATCCAATAACCATGGACCTAGCAGAAGACGCGGGAGAACACTGCGGTGGCAATGCCGACACTTGGGGGAATTTAGACATCGTCCCTACAAACGGAGGGACGGGAACGTGCGGTGTTGACAGAGTGTCGTTTATCCCCGAATCTGCCACCCTGCAGATGTGACTGTGTGCCCCGCCCGGTGCTTAGCGAATTAGGAGCCCTGCCACAGGTGTGTGGTGTCAGGAAGCCGGGAGGCCGTGTGCATCCCTGTCAGGAAGCCAGCGAGCCCTGTCACCGTCACCGTCACCGTCACAACCCTACCGCACCGACTCGTGTTAACACACTTCCGCTCCACCCTCGCCCACCGCGTGGTCGGCCCGGCTCCCGTGTCAGTCCCTTGTGTCATCTGCTCGCCGGCGTCTCCAGGGCCGGCGTCTCCAGGGCGGGAGCGTCACCACCTGCTTATCCAGGTGTGCGCACACCTGATCCTGAGCAGTGGAACACATGGAACCCTGGGTGTGTGGGGGGGTCGGGGGAGGGCGGCAGCCACCCAAGGACCCGGATGCACGAAGCTCCGCCCCAGCGGCGCTAACGCCCAGCAGCCCACGACGAACTGCAGCCACCTGGCGGTGGCCTCCCGAACGTTCTCGTCTTGCTTCGTGTGTCTGTGCTCGTGTGTCTGTGTATATTTCTGGATGCGCGTCTGCCTGTGATTGTGTGTGTGTGTGTGTGTGTGGCAGTGAGTGTGGACGCGGGGGCTGCAGGGGGAAGCTGGCGCGTGCCGGGCTCCGGTCCCAGGCGTGGGCAGCTTCCCCTCCACCTCGGGACATAGGCAGTGCCCGTGTGAGCGAGGTGCACGAGGCCCGCTCTGTGGGTCTCGCTGGTGTCGTTGGCAGGGGTCCGGCCACCGTCTTGTGTCTTCCTGGTCGTTGTGCTGCAGGGGGTAGGAGGTGGGCGGAGCGAGGTCAGAGTGTGTGCTTCCCCAGGCCCCGCCCCCCGGGCCTGCGGTCCGCAGTGGCCTCGTCCCTCTGCATAGGCTGCTGAGGAAGCTTCTGTCCCCGGTTACTGCCGCCTCTGTCCTTTTAAGACCGGAAGTGGTGGGAGCTGCCCGAAGCTCAGATTCCCTCCGTGCTCCGCCGTGCCTTAACTCTGCCCTTCCTTTGCAAACAGGCCATTTATTAAAATTCCTCCAATTATAATATCTGAGCATGCCATCTGTTTCTTGCCGGGACCCTGACTGATGCAGTAATTGCCACCAGAAGGGTCCCCAGAACACAGCCTCTGCAAATGGGATTCTAGGATCTGGTCACTCGTTATTCGATGAGCAAGTGGACACAATCCTTGCCAGTGGGTGTTGAGCCTTGGGGATCTGGGTCACGCAGCGCCATCCCGGTCCCTCGATGATCTCCAGCGGTGGCCGGGGACGTGGTGCCCGTGGAGGGCGGAGAGACAGGAGGTCGAGAGGCTGAGACACGAAGCTGCTTTGGCGAGGTGGCGAGGATACGGGTTATGCCGTTGGCTGTCTCCTTTCGGCTCTGGGACGTGTACAGAGGAACAGGGCGATCTGAGCCTTGGGTGTGTCGGTGTCCTCCCGCCAGACGGCCAGGAACGCACCTGTCCCCAGCAGGGTGGGGTCATCACCCGCTGCGGCAAAGAAGAGCCCACAGTGGGGCAGCATAGGGTGGCTTTGTGGGGGGGGGGACAGGGCACTGAGAAGGGGTCATTACAGGATCTGGGCTTTCGTCAGTGATGACGGGGAGGGTTCGTGGAAGCGGGCTTTGCCCTCCCTGGCTTGGATGCTCTCAGAAATGCGGGTAATTCTATGATTCGAACTTCTTACCAACTCCTGTCTGGAGGGAGGGAAGGTTAGGGGAAGGCCCGAGTCGGGACCGGTAAGCGGCGGCAGTCCCAGCAGCCAGGAAGGGAGGGGTCTGCCACCGGCCTGGGTGGTGTCACGCTGTCTGTGTTCACACGTGACAGGAGAGCCGTCCTGCTGGGGTACCGGTGCGTGTGGTCAGTGGCCTTGTCTCATTCCGATGTCCTGTGGCGCTGCCTATGCCCAGCGGCAGGCAGGCCTTTTCCACGTCCTTCTCCAATGGAAAATGCGAAAGTCCCTACGGACGCCTTAGAGGTCACCCTATCTCCAGCAGCCCCGGGGCAGACACCGCTGAGGTGCGTGGCAGGAAATAAGGGGGATGTGGACACCCACAACATCCCCTCCTCCGGGAGGCTCCACATCTGCCGGACGCCGTCCATCCGTGGCTGGGATCAGGACCCTCGTCTGCTCGGTGACACCGAGGTGGAGAGTCCCCTCCCTGAGACACCGGCGCGGGCCCTGGCCCAGCTCAGTGGTCCGTCATCCAGTGACAGGCAGCCCTCATGTCCCGAGCATGTGGCCGCTGGCCTCTGACCCAGGCCCCCCCCCAGCTGGCAGGGCCTCGTCCCTGGGGGCTTCCTGGTGAGGCCACACTCTCAGTCTGAGGACTGTGGTTACCTCACAGGGTTTGCTGCCAGAGGCGCATAGAAGCCAGCGCTTTTTGAGAAATAAAACGGTTTATTAAATGCTGAGTTGGCTGGCAGGGGAACTGAGGCACCACTGCTCGCATCTGCCTCCTCCCTCCGGAGTCCGGCGGGGTTCAGGGGCTGGGGTGACAAGCATGGGAAGCGCTGGCGGCGCGTTTTAACCGGAGGACCCCGGGGCTGGCCCTTGGCGGTGAGGGGCTTCAGCACCGGATCTTCTGGACAGCGGCGCCGTCGCCTCTGTTAGGATCCGGGGATCCAAGCCCCGGGGGCGGGCGCGGGGCGGACCTCGGTTCCGGCGCAGCTGGAGGCCGGAGTTCCCTCCTCCGCTTCCTCCCGCGGCACGACTTTGCAGTTTAGTATGTTTTCTCTGAAAAGCAGCTCGGTGTCTTGTTGGAACCAGCCCAGGGCCGTTTGGCGCGGGTTCTGCGGTTACTGTCCCTGCTCTGGGTAAAGCCGGCAGGGAGGGACACTGAGGCTCCGCGCCGCAGTCCCCAGCCCAAGAGAACCCCACGATCGGTGCAGCCCGTCGCGCGCGACCGGTCGGTGGCCCCGCACCGGGAGCCGGGACGCGGTCGGAAGCGAGGGGCGAGTGCGCAGGCGCCGGCCCGGGGAGCGCGCGTGTGTGCGTGCGCGGGGCGAGTGCGCAGGCGCCGGCCGGGAGCGCGCGCGTGTGCGTGCGCGGGGCGAGTGCGCAGGCGCCCGTCGGGAGCGCGCGTGCGTGCGCAGGGCGAGTGCGCAGGCGCTCGTCGGGAGCGCGCGTGCGTGCGCGGCTCCGGGAGGGGCGGGGCCGCGCGGCGCCTGCGCACTGGGCGGCGCGGGGTGGGGCGGCCGTCAGCTGACTGTGGCGGCGGCACAGGCCTCCGGCGGACAACCGTTGGCGTCGCGGGCTCCGGCGCGAGGGTCCCCGGTGCACGTCAGCCCTCGGTGGACGAGGCGCGGGCCCGGAGCAGCGCCATGGCGACCACCGTCAGCACGCAGCGCGGGCCGGTGAGGCTGCGGGCGGGTCCGCGGGCGCCGGGGCTCCCGGGGAGGCCCGGCGACGGGCCCGGGGCGAGCGAGGGGGCGGCCGGCGGGTGGCGGGAGCGCCCCCGGGGCGGGTGGAGCCCCGCTGCCGGGATGGTCCCCTCCAGGGCCCGTTCCCGCGTGGAGGCCCGAGCCCCGGACGTCGCCCTTCCTGCCCGGCTGCGCCCCGGCGGGGCCGCTGCTCGCACCCCGGTGCCTCGGTTCGCCAGGGCCGGGCTGCGGGAGAAACCGGGTCGGGGCGGGGCGGCGTGGCCCGAGCAGGGCAGTCAGTGTTGGTGCCCAAACCGCTCGGTGGGCGGGACGCGCACAGCCCGGCCCTGCGGGGGGCGGGCAGGGCAGATGGGCTCCTCCTGGACCCTCCGCGTAGCAGGAAAAGCCCCGCCACGGCCTTCGCCCCAGGCCGGCGCCGGCGGATCTTCTCCGTGCTCCCCCGGCTGGACCCGAGTCCTCCCCGCAGAGCGTTTTTCCCAGGCGGAGAGCCGGCCTCGGGTTTGTGGGGGGCCCCTGCGGGCGCAGGTGCTTCCCGAGGGGGCTGCGCACGCAGCGGGCTCCGCGGGGAGGATGGGTGACGGCTGGCGCGCTGCCAGCCACCTCTCATACTGCGCAGCGGGGCTCATCAGAGAAGAGGAACCTCTCCAACGACTTTCTTCTTGGTGACCCCCACCGCCGTGGGCGTAGTGGCCAGGCAGGAGGGCCCCATTCCTGGCCTGTCACGTCAGGTGTCCTCCCCTCCCCCGGAAGCTCGGTGCCCCTGTCCTGCGCCTCAGTGGTGGAGGGTGAAGGACAGCGTGTGAGCAGGAACTGTGGACTCCCATCGGGAACAAAGTGAACCCTCAGTAAAGGTTAGCCCTCCGTCGCTCGGGCACCCAGCTCTGTGACAAGGACGGCTGGTGCTCTGCAGAGAGCAGATGGGAGTGGCAGAAGTGACCAGACACCCAGGGCGGTGCTGTCAGGGTGCTGACGCTGTGTCCCACTTTCCGTGTGCACCATGCCCCCCGGCGTGCTCTCTCTAACCGAGTCTGGTGGCCCTGTGTCCCCCACCTTGTGTTGCTGTGCCGCACACACAGACCAGCGAGTGTCTTGGGGTGCCTTTCGTGACCTGTAAACGGGCGGTAATGTTCGGGCTGCTGGAGGGCTCAGGAAGGTGTCCTCAGTGGCAAGGGTCTTGAGCGTCCCCGGAGTGCACGGGACTTAACCACGATGCAGGGCAGGCAGGGGCCTTACGGCAAGAAGCACCCCCCGACACGGCTGCGCACATGAGCCGGGCTGGCGTGGCTGCCGTCAGCTCTGTGGGTGGGTGGTAACTCGAGGGCTCGGGGTGCAGAGCGGCCTGGCCTGGGCTGAGGTTGGGGCGAGTCAGGTTCCGGGAGGGCCTGAGACTTGAGGGATGAGCAGGAGTCGTTGGACGAGGCGGGGTGTGGCGGGCCGCAGGAAGGGCCCGAGCACAGTGCCTGGGCCAGTGTGTGGGAGAGAGTGTGACAGGCGTGGCTGGGGCACTGGTCCAGGCGGGTTTGGCCTTTGAGTTGTATCTGGTCACCACGGTGTGTGTGTGTTAGAAGCTCTTTGCTTGGCACGCACCCCCCAGGGCTCCCGCCTCTGCGGGGGCGACCCGCTCCTGTCAGGGTTAGCCAGGGCTCGAAGGGCCTTTGGCCAGCCGAGTCGGCAGAAGCGCTGGCTGCCCGTTCACCAGGATGCGTGTGACATGACACCGCCTGGGCCCCTGGTTCTTCGTGTGTTGGGTGCTGTGGAGGTGGAGGGTCCATAGGGCGCTTGGCTCGGTGCGTGCTGTCTGGTGGCGGTGGCACTGGGCAGGTGCTCATGCGCTGGGCCCCGGCTGGGCAGCCATCCCGAGTGTGAGCCCTGGGCCCGGACGCGGGCTCCCCGGGGCTGAGTCTGAAATCTGACCATCACCTCCTGGGCGGCTCTGGGAGGTCTCCTCTGTCCCGGCCTTAGTGCCTGAGGGGCTGGGCGAGGCGGGTACAGGAGAGGACCCTCGCCCCTAACCCTGCCCCTAAACCGCACCGCCGCGCTGTGCGTGGCCCAGCCGCAGGGCAGTGGGTCCTCTGCTTAGGTTCCAGAGAGGTGCTGACACCCACTGGACAGTGAGGGGGGGGGCGGTGGTTGTGCTGGACGGTGGACCCCAGGAGGGGCTGCTGGGGGCTAAGAAGCCGCCTGAGCTCTGAGGGCCCGAGGGGGGCGACGGCAGGTGGCAGGAGGGCGCTCCAGGCAGAGGGCTCAGGCAGGGGGCTCAGCCGTGGTGCTCGGGAAGCCGCGCGTGACTTCTGGGGCCCTGTGCATGGCCCCTGCCCTGGCGCGGGCCAGCCGCCCCCTGCTCCCACCCACCGCCCTCCCTTGGGCGCCTCTGCATCGCTGTCTGTCCCCACCCCCTCCCCCATGAGACAGCGACTCCACCTCCTCCTCCAGCTGCTTCCTCCAGCCCAGGTCCGTGTGTCCTGGCGTCTCCCTGGCACGCTCCGGACGTGCCAGAGGGAGCAGCCCTTCCCTTCGCGCACTCACACCCCTGTCCTGTGTGGCAGCGCCATCGTCCTTTAGGTTGCTCGGGCTGACGCGGGGACGGCCTCGCCCTTCCTGAGCCTCGGGGAAGCGCTGCCTCCACAGCAGAACTCCGTCTGAGCTGTCCCAGCCCTGCACCTCCCGCAGGCCGCCGCACTCGCTGGACCGGTCCCCCTGCCGCCGCACCCTGCGGCCGGGTCGGGTGCCAGGCGCCGCCAGACGTGAGGCACGGCCTGCCCGGGCCCTCGCCTCCTCGGGCCGCGTTGTGGGGGCTCCAGAGCCCCTCGCACACGCGTGCTCAGCGCGGGGACGGACCGGCCCGCGGGGCACGGAACCGTTCTCGGAGGAGGCAGCACCCGTGTGGCTTCCACGGTGGTTTGTGGCCCGCAGGGCGCGCTTCCCCTGAGCTCCTGCCCCGCGGAGTGTCGTCGTGCCCGCAGGGCCCCGCGGGCATCCCACGGGCTCTCGCGTTCTTGGAAGCAGCAGGCAGGAGCAGCCCAGAGGGCAGAGACGGCGATGGCCGGCGGGGGGCCCGGGTGCTCCCCACACGCGGGTGGTCCTCCCGGTGCTCGCTGCGCTCGCGCTTGGAGAGTTGGCTAGAGACCGTTTACATTTTACTTTTTAATTCTGCGGAAGGCATTCAGCCCGTCACTGAGTACTCAGTGTTGAAAAGAACATCTATCAGTTAAGAAGCGTTACATCAAGAAGTTAAAAATTAAGTGCACTAAAACTGTTTAAGGAATTTTTCAGATGTTTTACTTCTGCCGGGAAAGTGAGCTTTTAAATTTTGATCCCGTTGCTGTTTACATAAGTGGCTAATCTGTATCTAATGTGACACGCTGGGATATGGGTAAATTATGTGGGAAGTTGCTCAGTCTGACGCTGTGGGAGCGTTGCCCTTCCCCACCTTCCGGCCCCGGGTTAGCTGGCTGGTCTCACGCTGCGTTGACAGGCCGCGGCAGCCGCGCTGGCTTCCCGCAGCAGCACAGGGGTGTGGGGCGGCGTCTGGTGGAGGGCGGGCCCCGGGGAGGCGCAGGCCCCCGAGGATGCCAGGTGGCCTCGAGGGTGGCCGGTGGCAGCGCTGCTGCGGGGAGGCCGCCCGGGGCCGGGTGCGGTGTGTGCTGGGCGCCGCGGGCGGGTGCCGTGGGGACTGGCTCCGTAACCGTGGTTCTCGGCGTCGGGCTTGTGACTGGTTCCCAGGGGCGCTGGTTAACGAGCTCGGGGAGCGAGCGCACACGCTACGTCATGAGCCTGGTGGTTTAGACACTTTCTGGGCCAGAATTCATGTTTGGGCTTAAAAAGAGTGTTTGTTTCCAGTAGAAGCAGATTCTGCAGGTCTTTCTCATCCGGGGAGGGAGTCCCCCGTGGCGGGAGGCGGGCACACCCCGTGCTCCTCCCCACGCCCCGTGACTGGGAGAGAGGGAGACCCAGTTTCGAAGCGATGTGGGCAGGAGATGGACGTTCACGGAGGCGGCTTCTCGCCCCAGAGAAGTTCGGGTTCAGAGTTGGTGGGGCTGCCGCGTGGCAGTCACGTGGCACGGAGTCTGCGCAGCGCCGGGTTTGTGCGCAGGGCCGTGCGGGGCCCCTCGGGAGCGCCTGGACTATGGTGGGGGCCGCAGGCATCCTGCGTGAGCATGACTCCATGGGCCCCAGGAGTGGACTCGTGCAGTCTCAACGGGATGTCATTTGCCCCTGAGGACCGAGCTCGGCGTGTCCGTGCCGTGCATGCCAGCCAGGTGGCGTGTAAGAGCGCGGCCCGTCCCTCTCCTCTCCGCGGGCTCCGAGCTCGTGTGAGCGTTCAGACGTCATCCCCGTCAGGACACGGCACAGCGGGTCCTAGGGCTAGCTCAGGACTTCTCACGTCCGCTGAGAGCATCTGTTTACAGACGACGCTTACTGGTCTGGTCACGCGGGCACCTGCACCCAGCGCAGCGTGCGACGCCCCAGCCGAGTTCTCAGCGGCCGTGGCTTTCTGCGGGGTCGCCGTGTCCCCGGACGAGTTCTGCGTAAACGGAGAACCCTCCAGGGGTCGCGGCCCCGGGCCGACTGGCCCTCCTCCTCCAGGGACCCCGCGGAGCCGTTCCCATGGCCACCGGTTTGCTGTCCCACGAGGCCCGGGGCTGTTTCCTTCCCCCCCTGCATCTTTGAGTTAAAGTCTCCTGGGAATCGTTGTGCGCTTCGTGCAGAGAGCTGCCGGGCCCCCCACGCCCCCCGTTCCCCACCGTGACCGTCTCCTTGTCGTGGGGCCTTGTCACGCGGGGGGCCGGGCCCTGGGGCGCGCCGCCAGCTCCGGCTGTATTCACACGTCCCCTGTGCTGTCCCCTGTGCGGTTTCTCCCAGGGCCCCACGCGGCCGTCCCAGCTCCTGCGTCCCTGCACTCTGGGGCCAGCTCTCGGACTTCCCTCGTGGTTTGGGGACCTGGGGGCGCGAGCAGGGTGACCGAGGGCTCCCGCGCCACAGCAGCGGCCTGGTGGGGCGGGGCCCCGGGCCGGCGCCCCCGGCGCCCCCGGCCGGCCTGACCGCCCTCGCCCGCGCAGGTGTACATCGGCGAGCTGCCCCACGACTTCCTGCGCATCGCGCCCACGCAGCAGCAGCAGCAGGTGCAGCTGGACGCGCAGGCGGCGCAGCAGCTGCAGTACGGAGGGGCGGTGGGCACGGTGGACCGCCTCAACATCACCGTCGTGCAGGTGGGTGTCGCCGCCCCGCGGGCCCGGGCGGGGGGCGGGGTGTCCGCTCCTCTGCGCTCTTCCTCCGTGGACAGACGGAACTTTTTCCTAAACCGTGTCCGATGGAGAATGACACCCGGGAGGGACACAGCCGGTCACCCAGGCCTCCGCCCAGATACCTGAGGTCCTGAGTCACGAGCTCGTGGGTGGCCGCTCCAGGCCGGGCACCGTCCCTTCGGGCAGACGGCCTCTCCGAGCCCTCGGGACGGCCGGGGCGCGGGGCCGACTCTGCGGGGATGGGAGGCGCCCTGTCCCCAGCTGAGTTTCGGCGGCTTCCTCTGGCTGCTGTGTTGGGAAGATTGGGGACACGGGTGGCGGTCCCTGCCCTCGGTGCTCCTAGGGGAGAACCAGCGGACTTGTGACAGCGCCCAAGGGCGAGGGTAGGAAAGCCGGCATGACCCTCAGGCCTCTGCGGGCAGCACCCGGAGGATGGAGGGGGATGACCCCGTGGGGGGAGTTACAGGAGGAACGGAGGGTGGGGGGACAGTCACAGGCAGTGGAGGATGGAGGGGGACGGACCACGCGGGGGGAGTTACAGGAGGAGCGGGGCCGGGGGACAGGCACGGGCAGCGTTAGACCCGGGAGGCTGAGGAAGCTGCCGCAGGGGCGGCGAGGGTGGCGGGGGCGGCGGGGCCGACAGCGCGGAGCGCGCCGCAGGGTGTTTGGGTTTCTGGCTTTTTAACAAAGGACGCTGGGAGAAGGAGTGACTGACGGTGGCACGCGCTCGCGTGACCTCGCGCACGCCTCAGCGAGCGGTGCCGTCTGTCCCCCGCGCCGTGGCGGGGGCCGGCTCCGCCCCTGACGCCGGCTCCGCTGCAGGCGAAGCTGGCTAAGAACTACGGCATGACCCGCATGGACCCGTACTGCCGGCTGCGGCTGGGCTACGCCGTGTACGAGACGCCCACGGCCCACAACGGCGCCAAGAACCCCCGCTGGAACAAGGTCATCCACTGCACCGTGCCCCCCGGCGTGGACTCCTTCTACCTGGAGATCTTCGACGAGGTGCGGGCCCCCGCCCCGGCTGCGGGGGGCGGCTGCTGAGGCCGCTCCGGAGCCTTAGGCGTGCCTGGTCGCAGGCCGTTTCACTGTTCTGTGACAGGTGTCCTGGTGTCCCCAGCAGCAGTGACAGCGCGTGTCCTGTGCCACCCACTGATGGTGGCTCCACCGAGCACTCTGTGGACAGAGTGGTGACACGTCACAGCCCCCCCGCCAGGCACACACACGTCATCACCGGTGACAGCACCAAGCACTCTGTGGACAGAGTAGTGACACGTCACCCTCCCCCCACCCCAGGCACGGCGCGGCGCTGGCTGCCGGCGACTGGGTTGGGTGTGAAGTGGGTCGGAGCCCGAGGCTGGGTGGCACTCGTGCCCCCGTCTGGGAGCACCCCGCCCTTCTGAGGGACCCGTCGTCCCCGTGCCCTTTGTCCTGTGCGTGTCCTTTCAGTCCCCCCACCCGCCCCGGTATGGAAGGGTGAAGCTGGCGGGGAGAGCCCCTCCTTTCCTCCGCTCGTGCCCACTGGGCTCGGGCTCCAGCTTGGGCTTGGGGCGCGGGGGACGGGGAGCGCCGCGTGCGCACCGCCTGGGGACAGAGGGTCTGACGGGGGACGGGGCCTCGGAGGCGGGGCCTGCGGGCTCCTGGGGGCGGGGCCTCGGGGGCGGGGCCTGCGGGCCCCTCCCGGCGGGGACTCAGGGCCCCTCCGCGCCCCCGCAGCGCGCCTTCTCCATGGACGACCGCATCGCCTGGACGCACGTCACGCTCTCTGAGGCGCTGAAGCAGGGCGAGGTGGAGGACAAGTGGTACTGCCTGAGCGGCCGGCAGGGCGACGACAAGGAGGGCATGATCAACCTGATCATGTCCTACTCGGTGAGGGCGCCCGCGCGGACGGCGGGGACGGCGGGGCGGGGGCCCGGATGTGGGGGGGGGGCGGCTCACAAGCCCTGCACAGCCCGTGGCGCCCGCGCCTTCCGTTCAGGTGGCCGGTCACGCCTCCCCTGAAGGCGCAGGGTTCGGGCGCGGTGACCAGAGCAGCCGGTCTGCCCCACCCCGCACCCTTGCTGTCGAGAGGGGCAGCCTCGTGGGTGGCCCTGTCGTGGGATCCAGGCCCATCCTTGGAGGCGTGGCCTTCCACGTGGCCTCGCGGACCTGCCCGCGGGGGCCCCAGGCCCACCCTGGCCCCAGGCCCACCCACGCAGCACCCGGGCCCCGCTGGGAGGAAGGGGGTGGTGCCTGCCGCCCGCACCAGAGAGCGGAGCCAAGCCGCCTCAGGGCCTGGCCACTCTTGGGGGCAGCTGCTGGGGGGACAGGGTTGGGGGGTCTAGGATCCTGGGTTCCCACCATCTCCCTTATGTGCATCAGTTGGGATTGTTAATGTCATCACCGATGTTTTATAAAACTTCCCAGCCCAAGTGACCGTGGGGAGAGCTCAGGGCCCCTGGGGACCCGGCACCCGCGCGGCGGTCTCGTTTCTCCCTCCCTCCCGTTTAAAGCCGGTCCCGGCGTCCGTGTGACCTCCCGTGAGCGCTGTTCCTGCCGCGGTCTGCAGGCTCGCGACGCCCTGGGCCAGGCCGGCCCCCTGTGCCCCCGAGAGCCGTCCCGGGGCAGCGGTGTGGGCGGGCGTTGGACGGGGCTTCCGTGCCGGGCCCAGGCCCCGTGCGTCCCTCGCAGGACGTTTGGTGAGACTGACGGGAGACGGGTCACGTGCGGCGTGTCCCCTGACCCCGCGTCGTGCTCGGTGTGTTTCAGTCGGTCCCGGCGGCCATGATGATGCCGCCCCAGCCCGTGGTGCTGATGCCCACCGTGTACCAGCAGGGCGTCGGCTACGTGCCCGTCACAGGTGGGTGCCGCTCCCTCCCCCCGGCCCTTCTCCCGGTGGCGTCACAGCAGGGCGGGGGGTGGGGACGAGGGGCTCGCTGCAGGGGCCTCGTGTCCCCGAGAAGCAGCAAGGGGCCTTCTGAACGCACGGGCGCGGGGGATAGAACCGGTGCCCCCCAACCAGGGGCCCCGGCAGGGTGAGCTGGAGTCCACGGCAACGTAGGAGCGTAACTTCCAACCATTCAGCACACGAGTCGTCGGATCGAGAGACTGTGCTTGATGTGGCTGAAATGAGCTCGTGCTCTGACGAGACTTTTCTAGTGTTCACCTAACTTCTTAAGTCGTTTACCTCTACGGAGGGGCAGGTGGGGCAGTACGGCAAAGTCAAGTCCCGTTGTAGCTTTGAATTTTAAATCTGCAGTTTGGCCTGCCCTGCTGTGACCCCATCTTCCCTTGGTCACGCTGGGTCCCAGCAGCGGGGAGGGTCGAGCCTTTCAGGTGGGCGGGGCCGAGGGGAGGCGAAGGGGGGCCTGTCCCCGGCAGCAGCCCGCGCGTCGCGGACGTGGCCCCCCGGTCGCCCTCAGCCGCGCGCTGTGCTTGCAGGGATGCCCGCCGTGTGCGGCCCGGGCATGGTGCCCGTGGCCCTGCCCCCGGCAGCCGTGAGCGCCCCGCCCCGCTGCAGCGAGGACGAGCTGAAGGCCATCCAGGACATGTTCCCCAACATGGACCGCGAGGTGGTCCGCTCCGTGCTGGACGCCCAGAGGGGGAACCGGGACGCGGCCATCAACTCGCTGCTGCAGATGGCGGAGGAGTCCTAGGCCGCGCCCCCGCCACCCGCCACCGCCCGCCGCCGCCGGCCCTTTGGACGTGCCAACCCAGGCTTCCCGGGGAGCGCTGTCCCAGCAGGAGTCCTGCGAGCGAGCCCCTCGTAACCCCTTCCTCGGACATCCGTGCGGCCCGGCGCGGCCCGCCCCGTCTGCGCCGCCCGCCGGGGCCGTGGGTGTGGGTGGCCTTCCCCCCCCCGCGTCGGGAGACGAGCGGACACGTGGGCCGTGTCCTGTGCGCACACACCCACCCTCCCCGGCTCGGGGCTGCGTCCTCGCCCTGTGTGCCCCCCGTCCTCGCGCCGTGCCTGAGAGCTCTGGCGGGGCCGCCCGCCCTGGCCGCGGCCTCGGGAAGGGCCACACGTCCCGGGCTGGCGCATGGCATGCGGTCACCTGACTTCCCCGGGACAGACCTTTTCATCTAACGTGCACACAATCCGTTGATCGCTGATTTGGGCTTGATTTTAGACCTTGCACTCTGAAAACTCACGTCCCCCCGGGGACTTGTGGCCCCGGGCTGCTCACGCGTCCTGCACCAGCGCAACCGTGCTGGGCCCAGCCATAGGCGTCCGCCCCCCACGGCCGCCCCGGCGCGGAGCGCCCCTCGTGTCTTCCCCCGTGCTTCGCGCCCGCTTTGTGGGACGTTCTGAGGAATCGCTTCTCTTTGCGGTCAGCTCTGCCATCAGACCCCAGAATCGGGGGGAGTCGACCTGTCCCGCGGCTCACCCCGACGCTGACGTCCGTCACTGCGCGCCGTCCAGGGCAGGCGCCCAAGCGCCGGAGACGGGCTGGTGACAGCTGGCCCGCAGGCCATCCTGGGGGGCTGTGCGCGCTGCAGACACAGGCCGGGGACAGATGGGGGACACCTAGTGAGGTCTGAGAAGTGTCTCAGAAGCGACGCACGCATGTGCATCCGTGGAGGGGTCGGGGGCATTTAGCCACCGTCACTGTCCCCTCTCCGGGTGTCACTGCGGTCTTCGGGCATAAGGTCTCCCAATACGGACGGCAGGACGGCCCGACAGTGGGACGTGGCGGGTGTGTTCGGCGCCAGCCCCGTCCCTCCCTCCGCGGGCTGTGTCTGGCTGCGCTGTGTCCGGAACTTGTCCTGCCAGCCCAGGGGCGTTTGTGGTGGCTGGGTGGTGACAGTGCCAGGCGAGGGGCTCCCACGTGCTCGAGCTCCGTGCACCCCGCTTTCTTGTGGACCCCGTGTCATGTTGCAGACAGGTGGGTCTCGTGCCATGTGGCAGATTTCGTCCAAGTGGGTGCACGTGGTGGGGGGCCTGCGGGGCTGAGTGTGTCTGTGGTGACCCGCACAGCCTGGCACGAGACGCGCCAGCCCCCAGCTGGCCGCAGCGCCACTCCTGCCACCCACCGCTGAGGCGTCGGGCTTGTGTCCACGCGCGACTCGCTGGCGCTCGTCCCCAGGCCCAGGCGCGGCCCATGCAGGCTCCGCCCGGCTGCCGTGCTGTAGGGCGCCCCCCCCCCACGTGCCACCTCCGTCCCTCTCCGCTTTCACGAACACCGTCCCTGTGAGGTCACAGGCGGGCCCCCCGGAAGGCCCTCCGGAGGGGCTCGTCGCTGTGCAGCCCCTGCACCCGCGTCCCCCGCCTCGTCCCGCCTGAGTCCGTGAGGGGGACGCGTCTGCCTTCGGGGCGCTGCGGCTGTGGGCGGGGCGGCTCGGGGCTCTGCTTCCCGTCACGCTCTGGGTCCAGCGTCCGGGTCTGTCTTTGATTGTAAAGTATATTTTTACTTTTCAGCCTTCTAATTTAATAAACGATCTGTACACGAGTAGAGAATTAAAGTCCTTCTGGGAAAGTTTGCCAGTTTTGTTCCCGAGTGTGTTTTATCCGGCTCTCAGGAGGCAGCGTCGGCGGAACAGTCAGTCATTCCCTCCGAGCTCGTCACCCGCGCAGGTGACGGCAGAGCCTGGCGTCTGGGCTCGGGACACCGACCGCAGTGCTCCCCCAGGCGTGAGTTCTGATTCCGCGGGAGCCACACGGGCCCAGGGTCAGCGGACGGGGACGGGGACGGGGAGCAGGGACGCGGGTGCCCCTGGGGGCCCGGCAGCCCGGAGGGTGGGTGCTGGGCTGGGGCCCCCCCTGACTCCCAACGAGGCTCTCTGGGGGGGGTGTTGGCGCCACGCAGCCCGTGCCATTGGCCGTGGCAGGCCGTGCGTCCCGCCCGGCCCAGCTGAGGTGTGTGCTCGTGCGTGACACGAAGCAGGGGACGGGGCGTGTCTTACTCCGAAGGACGCTGAGCACGGTCCCGGGGACACGGGGGGCGCCGTGCTCTTCGAAAGCAGAGCTGAGCTCGTGAAGAAGCAGGGTCCCCCAGGGGTCTGGCAGTCCTCAGAAACCGCCACAAGCAGGTCTCAGCCGAGCCACGATGGCAGGAGGTGGCCCCACGGCCCACGGCGGTCAGCGTGCTGCGCGGTGACTGAAAAAGCTCTAAAAACAGCTTCCCACCCGAAGCGCGAGCTCGACCAGGAGGCTGCGGACGCACGCTCTCGGGGAGGGAGGAGACGCAGGCGGCACTGCTGGGGTGGGGCTGGGCTCGCTGCAGTGGCCACGGGCGGCCCGTGAGGAGCAGCGGGGACCTGGCTGGAGTGCGGCGCAGATGGGGCCTCTCGGCCTCGGGCGTCCCCGGGGCCCTGCAGACGGGAGCAGGCGTCTGAAACGCGGTTAGAGCAGCTGTGTGTAGCACAGGGCAGGAGGATGTCGGGGTGGGGACCGGTGTGGGGACCGTGGTGCGTGGGACGGGCTGGCGGGGTTGGAGGTGTCCGGTATTAAGTGGCTTCATCGCTAAGCTGTGTCTCAACACACAAGAGTGCCACGAAGAGAGTGGGACCCGAGTGCATCACGACTCACGACACCGCCTGGGGACAGTGTGGGCGCACAGACGCCCCTGCGGCCAGCGCTCCCCACCTGCTGTCTGCAGGGTCCTGGCGGGGGGTGTGGCGACCCTTCCGTCTCCTGCTCTCTGCCGCCCTGTCCCCGCGTGGTGTGGCTCCGATGTCCAGGGCTTCGCCACCTGGCCCTTCCTGCCACAGCTCAGTGGGGGCTCACGGGGTCGGTGTGCCTCTGTAAGTGACAGCGGGGCACACGAGTGACCCCACAAGCCCGGCTGGGTCCCAGTGTCCATGGTGGCCCCATCTGCATCCTGGGGTGTCCCCTTTCTCGGCGCACGTTGGGATCAATGGCCGTGGGCCCCTGGAGGACCACCACCCTGCCCCTCTGGCCGTGGCGTTGCCGGCGGTCTTTGGGGAGCCCAGCCCCTCCAGACACAGGGTCCGGACGCCGGGGAGGGGCCGACCCCACCTCTGCTCATCCAGTCTGCTTCGTCCTGAATCTGCGTCCTCGTCAGCTGCCCACACAGCTCGCCTCCGGCACCCAGCCCTAGTGCCCGTCCCCGCAGGCCGCCTCCACCCTGGGCCCCGGGCCCACTGACCTCGCCACACGTCGTGGGGGCCCGGGCCCCGCCCCTTGCCGTTGCTCGGGGAGCCAGTGTGGGAATGCGTCGGCCCCGGGGTTCCCCACACGCAGGGGCGCTGAGCCAGCCTGAGCCCCGGGCCCTTGCTCAGCCAGAGAGGGGCAGGTCACGGGGGAATGAGGACGTGACCTCCTGCTGCCATCAGAGTGGCCCCCAGTCCGTTCACCTTGTGCCTGGCCCGGCAGGCCCGGGCGGGTCCTGTGCTGTCTTCCACAGCCCAGCTGCAGCCTGGACGGGACCCCTGGGTGAGCCTGGCTCTCCTCCAGACTCCCCAGAGACAGGGCCAAGGGCCCGGGCCCAGCCTGGAGCTGCCCGGTGACTCGCGAAGGGCTCCTGGGCTTGACAGCCCACTGGGCCAGGTGAGGGGGCCTGCCCTGACTGGACCTCCCGGGGTGGCCGGGGACAGCCAGAACGCCAGCAGCAACCACTGAAGGGAAGCCAGGCCCTCCTCGCTGACCCCCAGCCCACCTTCCCCAAGGAGCAGGGGACCACGGCCCATGGGGGAGCAGGAACTCTGACAATGCGAGGTACAGTCGTGGCCGAGCCACCTGAGCACAGGGCCAGGCCATGTGGTGCCCGGAAGGCACAAGGAGCCCCTCTCAGGCGGCCCTGCCAGCGTTGCCTTTGCCTCCCCGCGTGGCAGCCCCTCCCACAACCGTCCTGCCCACCTGGGGGTCATTTCTTGCCCTTCCCGTGTGCTCAAGCCTGAAGCCAGGGGCACCCTCCGCATTCTCAGGGCGCACATGTGGGCCCGGTTGGTGAATTCACTGCCTGCACCCCAACCTGCACCCAGTTCCTCCCACCCCAGTGCGGACTGGACGGGGAGGGGTCGCGGCAGCGGCTCCCTTGGGGTCTGCGCAGCGGCGTCTGGCACCGCCCCACCCCCACCCCCACCCCCAGGAGCCCCGGCCCGTGGGCCAGCTGCTTCCCGCACCGACCCCCACGACCCCCACGACCCCCACGACTGGGCGCCGCCTCCTGTCAGCTGCTCCCGTGTCCACATCTGGAACCAGCTCCCTGATTAACCCCGCGTGTTCGAAACAACAGCGAGGACGCCCCTTCCCCCTTCCCCGTGGGTCCCGCACGAGCCCTGGCAGGGTCACAGAGCCTGAGGGGCCCCACGCAGCTGGCCCTGCCCGGAGGGTGACCCCTGGGAGGACACGGTTGGCAGGAAGAGACGCCAGGACCAGGAAGTGTACGTGATGCTCAGTGTTTATTTGCACGTTTGGGGGCTGGGAGAGCAGAAGGGGGTGCTTCGGGATGCTGACCCCCTCCACCTCGGCCATCAGAGCCTCAGCCCCAGGTCCAGACGCTGGCAGGCAGCCACCCTGCCCAACACCGCTCCCTGGAGGCAGCCAGCCGTGCCTGGGCAGGCCCAGTCTGCTGCAGGCCTTGGGGTGCAGAGGAGGGCCCGCAGCCCCCCACGAGGGGCAGCCAGTGGCCCGTGTTGGTCCAGGGAGTCCCTCTGATGCCAGGAAGGGGAGCCTAGGCAAAGCGGGCTCTCGTTTGGGACGAAGGCCGGCCCTGAGGGCAGGGCAGGTGGCCAAGACGGGCCAGTGGGGCTCCCTGCCTGGCACCCTCCTCACATGGACCCCGCTGCACCCTCCCCTGCCAGGGCGTGGGCTTCCCCACCGGGCACAGCTGGCAGGCGGGCGGGGGCAGTGGGACAGGGACAGAGTGGCGTCAGACAGCGGCCTCCTGGATGCTGTCCTCAGGGGCGGCGGGTGAGGGTGCGCAGGACGGGGTGCAGCTGCATGCGTCCACGTGGGTGTAGGTGCTCTGGACGGCCGTCCCGTCGGGACACTGCATGGTCACCACCTGCTGGTGGACCCTGGTCTCCTGGCAGCACGTGCACTGCCGCTGCATGGCCTGGGCCTCCGCGGAGTACCTGGGACACACGGTGCCCTCAGCGCCCGCCCCGCCGCCCGGCCCCCCCGGTCCTGGCCCCCAGCCCTGGCCCCCCACCCCGGGCTCGTGGCCTGAGCACGTGGGGCTCTGCCACCCTGGCCTGCGGTGGCTCTGTGGGCACTCACGGCCGCTTTGACCCCGGCCCCTTCCCGGCCAGGCACCCTCTCCTCCCAGAACCAGCTCAGACGTGCCGACCCCACGGGCCCCCTCTCGGCATCCCGCCCTGGCCCAGGGCAGGCAGCGGGCCACAGCCTGGGCTGACAGGTCAGCAGGCTCTGCCCGCAGCTCTGGCTCGAGATTCTGGTCCACGGAAGGCCCTGACTCTGCCCCACCCCCAAGTGGACACTGCCCCCAGGCCCGTGGACTCAGGTCCGAAGCTGCAGGGCCCTCTCGGTGGCCCAGCTGGTCCAGCCTGGCTCTCCGCAGGTGGACGTGGGCCCCCCATTCACGCCTTCCTGTGGCAAACTGGACGACCAAGGACAGCCACGGGGGCACGGGGTGCTGACTCTGCAGCCTGGGTGGCCTTCGGCTTCCCACCTAGGAGGGAAGTGGGTGGGGGACTCTGGGGAGGCCTAGGGCCCACTCACTTGGACACCCCCGGGCAGGAGCCCTCGCAGAAGGTGAGGTTGACGAGGGCCTCGCAGTCCCCGTGCCGCAGGACGGTCCTGTTGACGTGCACCTGGCAGGAGTCTGGGCCGAGGAAAGGAGGTTGGGGTCTCCGAGGAACCGGACCTGGGGTGCTCCCTGTCACGTTCCCTCCCAGCCCGCCGCTTGGGGCGGTGTTCTGGGGGCCCAGGCAGGAGGCAAAGGGCGGGGGCGGGAAGGCGGCCTTGACTTACCCACTTCCTCACAGGAGTAGCAGCAGCCAGTCTTCCTGAGGATGCCCTGCAGAGGGGGACAGAGGGCGGGCTGGGGACGCGGCGCGGACTACAGGGGCGGGGCCTCACAGGCAAGGCTTCAGAGAGGGTGGGGCTCCCGATAGGCGTGGTCTATGGGTGGGGCTTCGGATAGGGCGAGGCTCCCAAGCAGGCGTGGTCTGTGGGGCTGGGACTCTGAGGGGGCGGGGCTCCCAAGCAGGCGTGGTCTGCAGGGCGGGCCTTCTGTGGGCGGGGCTCCCAAGCAGGCGTGGTCTGTGGGGCGGGGATTCTGAGAGGGCGGGCTTTCCGATGGGCGTGGTCTGTGGGGCGGGGATTCTGAGAGGGCGGGGCTCCCGGCAGGCGTGGTCTGTGGGGCGGGGCTCCATGTGGGCGTGGCTTGTAGGGGCGGGTCTCCCGATGGGCGTGGTCTGTGGGGCGGGGCTTCTGAGGGTCGGGGCTCCAGGTGGGCGAGGTCTGTCGGGTGGGTGGAGCGGCGCCTCCCGAGCAGGGCAGGGAAGTAGCCAGGCTGGCGGGAACCCTCCCCCTCGGCGCACACACCCTGCAGCTGGACACGTCGCGGCAGGTCACGGGCCTTGGGATCAGCACGTGGACGCCGCTCTCGTCCTGGCAGCGGTACTCAGTGCAGTTGTCTACGAGGCTGTCCACCCAGGTCTGGTTGGGCTGAAACGCAGCGGGGAGAGCGGAGGCGGGGGTGGGGGATCCTTTCGGGGGCTGACGGGGGTGGGAGGGGCGTCTCCTGGGTGGAGGGCTGAGACCGAGCCCCCGCTTACCTGGACGAGCCCGCCGTCCGACGTGAGGCAGGCGGTGCGCACGCACTCTCCGCAGCAGCGCCCGGCCGCTCTCATGTATTCAGAGCCCTGAGGGTCGGAGGGGTCAGGTCCGCACCCCCAGCCCGCTCTCCAGCCCTCCTGCCCTGTTTGTCACAGCCCAGGGACCCGGCAGCCTCCTTAGCAGCCCCCACCCTCTGAAACCGTGTCCCTGTCCATGGCTAGGAGGGCGACAGTGGCCTCACCCAGTGGTCCTGGCTTAGCCTCACCCCTGCTTCCAGCCCCCTCTGTCTACTCTGCCTCCCTGGACCTGGCCCGAGGCCCCAGCAGCCTGCAGCTGCCACACACACAC